>PVIU01005328.1:0-45000 GCA_004026605.1 Ondatra zibethicus | reverse complement strand
CTGCCAGGTAGTCCCTAAACTCTGGTTTCCTTGAACTCCACTACGAATGCTTGCTTGTGCCTATGACTAGTTTGTTGGTAATGGCCCATTGCAGACAACAATGACAGGTAAATTGTCCCAGAGGTGTTCTGAGGGTCAAAGCCACTTATGACACCACAGGTGGCCCTTCCCATCTTGCATGTCTTGGTGTGGAGTAGGTAGAGGAGGCTGTAGCCATGCGTGGGTGATGATTTCAACCTCTAGTGCTTTCTCATCCAAGACCTTGAGCAGAGAAGAGGGCAGGACCTGGGATGATGTCAACTGTTAATGAATGACACTCGCTTCCAAAATTAATAAGCTTTCTAGTCCTTAGGAAAATCCACTCAACTGCAGTCTCCAGGATGACTAATTGACAAAACTGGTAAATTAATCAAAAATGGAAATGAAGATGGAAGAAGGGGGATGGGATTCTATTTTTACCTGGATGTGGGGCTTGTCTGCTCTGTGGTTAATTGCTGCTAAGCTTGAATGGGGTAGACGTGTGTGTGTGTGTGTGTGTGTGTGTGTGTGTGTGTGTGTATGTGTGTGTACTCTGTCTCATGTATCAAGGCTGTTTGGCTTTCCTCCAGGTGTGGTGTGTGTCTGTGTGTTTGCAATCCTGTCATCAGGAAAAAAGCCATTCTAATAAAGGGCTTTGTTTCTCTAACCTAACCAAGCTTGCCTACAGTAAACAGTGTTAATTATGCCCCAGATCAATACTGACCCCCCTTTGGAGGCTTTAGAATGAATCGCAGCTGTGGTTATAGTTGATGCCTTTGGACACATTCCATTAGGGGCCTGGGGAAGGAGACACAGGTTTATTAGGGGATCTAGTGGCTTACAGAACCTGGGCTTGGCAATTAAGTTTGTAGATGAGGGATGAGAGTGGATTTCACATCCTGTGCAGAAGCTGACTTAACACTGCAACCAGAAGTGTTTAGGCTAGGGCACTGGGCTGATGTGGGTAGTATAAATTGCGGACCCATCAAATTATCTTTCTGAATACCATAAAAACATTTGTGCATTTTCCCCTGCTAAATATGCAGAATAGTAGTGACTTCTCTGGGAAGTAGACAGACATGGGTTTGAGTCTGGCTCTGGCCCTGGAATCAGGGGCAAGTTTCTTCATCTCTTCATCTTATCTGTTAGCCAGGGCACTAATCTTTATGAAAATTAAGTAAGACATAGAAGACTCTAAGACAAATTGCTCATCCTTCTGCCTTTGGAGGGAAATGAAGCTGCTGTTTTGGGTTAAGCATCAAGCTAGGCTGTTTTCTCAATGAGGCTATTCACTAAAACATTTGAGTATTTAAGACCTGCAGTACTATCACCTTTACTTCCTCAACACAAAAAGGCCTGGTGGTCACTAATCATGGTCTATTCCAGACATATTTACATGCACTCCAGGACTGAAGGCTGAGTAGAAAATCTGCCTTGGTGGCATTGGAAGGAAGGAATTCCTATGGCCTTGATTTGGGCTATAGTCTTGCCCTTGTAGAAGGGCCCACTGGGTAGAAAAGGACCACAGATCTCAGGTCTGCTGGTGGAGTCATTTAAGGGGACTGGGGCTGCCAGGTGCCTGGGCTCCTTCCTTGGGACCCTCCATGACTACTTGGCTCTCCTGTAGGTTCTGAGTACAAGTCAATCCCTCCCCAGCAGGGTGGGATGGCCTGAGGCAGGCAGAATGGAGGCAAGCCTGCCAGAACCACAGTGGAGCAGAGGTTCAGTTGAAAGACTGACCCCATATTTGTGGGTGATGTGGCCTCACATGATTGAGTTCGCTCAACAGATGCACACTACAGCATGCTAGGCAGGACACTTCTTTAATCAACAGTGAAACGCTGGCACAGGACTAAGTCTCATGTTCATTTTACCCAGTCTATCTTCGTTGGCATCACAGAAGCATTCAGTAACATTGGTCCTGGCACATTTCTGAGGCATTCCCCATGCTTTGCTTATGCACCTTGGCTTCCCCCTACCCCCGGAAACTCATCTTCTACCTTCTGCTCCACCCCACATTGTTCAGTGTGGATTGACATCCACTGGCCTTGGTCCTGGGCCTACACTCTTCTCTACCCGTACTGTGTCCCTTTAGTAGAATCATTTTGTCCCACCTCTTGAAACACCATGATATGCTTATGACCCCTCAACTTCTTCCTTGTAGTGTAATGTTTCCTGAGCTTCTAGATCAATGTATTTAATGACCAACAGACTTCTCTAATCGGATGGCTCGTAGGCAATCTATATCTGTAGACAGTTAAAGAGGTAGTCTTAGTCTTTCTACTGCAAGCCACTTCCCTCTCTGGCCTCCTCACTTTGGTATCTTTCCACTGTACCATCAGCCAAAACAACACATGACTTCACATTTCCCCCTTACAGCTGCTTCCCCATTTCAAATCTCTTGGCAAGTCCTCATAACCTGACATTCCGAGTGGACCACACCTATGTTCACTCCTCATTAGTGGCTATCATTTCTTCTGAGACAATGGAAGGAGTCTCCCAGTTGGTTTCCTTGCTTTTAGGCTGACTGCCCCACTTTTGAGGAGTCTTTTAAGGCCATAAACACATTCCAACATAGCTGTGTTCTGAGTATGTGTGCGTGGTATTCATCCAAATGGGGGATGTGCATATGTATGCATGTGTGTGAAGCCAAAGGCTAATGATGGATGTCTTCCTCAAACACTCTCCACTTTATATATTGAAGCAGGATCTCTCAGTGAACCTGGAGTTCATGGAGTCAACCAGTCTAGCATGCCCTGGGTTTCTCTGTCTCTGCCTTCTGAGGGTTGAGATTACAGGCAGGGTGCTATGCTCACCAAACATGTACATGGTGCTGGGGACCTGAGGTCCAGTTCTCATGCCTGGGTCACACAAGCACTTTACCCAGGGAGCCGTCTCCATACCCCCAACCAAGTCTTTCTTCATTCTAAAAATGCACTAGTATGTGCTTTTGTTGTGCCAATCTAAGGTGATACAATCTTAGGGGGCACTGTCATTGACCCAAATGACCTTATGCAGCACTAGACTGTGTTCATTTCCTGCTAATAGCTCCTTATCTCACTTGGAATGAAACCTATGAACTTTTCCCAGGCTGCACGAAGTATGGCTCATAGCCCACTTTTTGGCCTTTCCTTCTACACTGCTCTCTGCAGAATCAACCCCATCCTCTTGTCTTTGGTCTGCTCTTCAAACACAGGTGCTCTTTAGCTAGGTCTGTCACCATCTCTGGATCCTTCTAATAATTCCTCTGTAGGTCAGAGGCTCACACTAGCCCATGGAGGTAGCTCTGTTCTCTATAACTGTATCACTTTCTCTTCTGATTGAGTAGTGATGCTGGGTACCTCACAGGGTGGGCGCAAGGATGACAGGCCCACACTTGCATATTTGGCTTGCTTCCTGGACATTGTAAAATGTCACAGAAATCAGCTGTGGTTATGATTGATGACATTACTACTCCTTCACTATCGCTACCTATCCTCCTGGTTTCCCTCTTAAAATAAGATGCACATGGTAGGGAAGAGAGGGGGAGGGAAGAGAAAGAGAGAGGAAGAGAGAGAGAGAGGGAGAGAGAGAGAATCTTTATCATGTACCATGCTATGTGTCAGATACTGTTCTGAGGTCATGGGTGTTACTGCATTTAATCCTCCAAGAATCTACAAGGCAAGTACAACCACTAGTTACTATTTTCAGGTGAGAAAACTGAGGTAGAGAGAGGTAATCTGCTCAATTTGGCCACTGTGTCATAGGCTGGTAGTGGTCACCTTGTCTTCATTGTACTCCTTACCCAGGCTCTGAGTTAACTCACTGCTGTCTGGAATGAAAAAGAGCCAAACTGTCCTGGGCCATGTGTGGAGGGAACACCAGTCTGGACTCTATGCCACCTGGCAGACCTTCTGTGTCTCTGATGAACACTTAGGGGTATAGGGAGTGTTGTTTTTTTCTTGCAGACCCCATAGTGGAGTTAGGGCACCCTGGGCGCTCCCCCTTTACTTCATGGACTCTCTCTAAATTATACAAGTACAGCTCCAACTGAGGGTCAGCCTAGAAAACAGGCCCACATTCCATGCCATCCAACATTCCTCCCTGCAGCTAGTCTCTGATGATCTCTGTGCAGTCGCTGCTCATGCTGCTACGTTGTAGCTTCGTAGCCGCCTAAGTTCATTACAGGCAACTCAGTTGTTCCTGTCTTCAAGTGTGTCCACAGGATGCCAGAAAGTCAATTCTTTCCATGTTTTCAATGTATCCCAGTGCCAATTGTGGGTTCCCCTGACTCTTTTTTCTTTTTAATTAGTATGCAAATTTATATTAATTTTAGATAAATGGTAAAATTATGTGTAAAACAAAACTTATTTTAAAACAAAATTCTTAATGATTTTCTATCAAAATTTCTGCTTTTCTTCTTTTATGTTGTTAGGATGGTTTGACTTATGAAGGGCTAAACTCAAAGTCTACTTATTGTCACTTAAGGATGACTTTTGAGGAAAAAGACTTCTCAGCTCAGGATCTCTGAAACAAATTAAAATCCTCCTTAGAAGAGGGTGCCTGAACTAGCCTTGTCCCATAGTCACATTGATGAATATCTTGATCATCACCATAGAAATTTTGTCCGATGGATGGAGATACAGACAGAGACCCACATCCACATCAGAGCAATGGACTGAGCTCCCAAGGTCCAGTCGAAGAGCAGAAGGTGGGAGAAGATGTGCAAGGAAGTCAGGACTGCGAGGGGCTGGTCCACCAACTGAGACAGTGTGCCTGAACTAATGGGAGCTCACCAAATGCAGCTGGACCAGGACTGAATGAGCATATGATCAAACCGGAATCTCTAAATGTGGCTGCCAATGGGGGCTGACTGAGAAGCCAGTGATAATGGCACTGGGACCTGTCTCTTCTGCATGTATTGGCTTTTTGGGACCCTAGTCTATTTGGATGCACACCTTCCTAGGTCGGGATGGAGGGGGGAGGGCCTTGGGCTTCCCACAGGAGGGAGAAGGGGTAGTGGGGGAGCGGGAGGGGACTGGGAGAAGGGGAGGAAGTGTAAATTTTTGAATGAAAAATAAAAGAATATAAAAAAAAAATAAAATCCCCCTTAGAGGAAAACTGCTTCAGGACCATGGAAAGTTCCCGGACAGCATTCTCCCAAAAGCCAGGACCAGGAAGTCTTTCAATGTGCAGTTCTTGTGGTCCTGATCCTGCGGTCCTCCAACTCTGCACTCCTTTTAAAAAAGGGCCACACTTCCCGTGCTTATTGTGTATGAAGACTGGGGAAGCCTGATGTCCACGATCTTTTTCTGCCCTTACTGCCTGAAGGAAAAGCAATGGCTTGCAGGAAGGAACACGCCCAGGACAGGAGGCTCCTGGGCCTGCACATTTATAGAATTCCTCATCGTTCCCCACTGTAGTGGCTGAATTCTGCCACCTCCAACTAACACACAGAGGTCCTATCTTGTGCCCATGCCTCAGAATGTGAATGTCTTTGGAGACCAGCCCTTAAAAGAGGTGATCACACTGACATGACACCACCTAAGCCAAGATGACTGTTATAAAGAAGGAGGAGTTTTGGACACAGGCACACAGAAAAGATGATATGTACACACAGGGAGAAGATGGCTCTGTTCAAGTGAAGGAGAGAGGGGTGTGATGAACCCAGCTAACCTGCCAGCTGACACCTTTCTGAGAACTGAGTCAAGGGGCCGGGAAGATAGCTCGGCTGGTAAGAATGCCTGGAAACCTGTGTTTGACTCCAGAGTCCATACAAAAATGCTGGGTACAGCACCATGTATCTGTAATCCCAGCATTTCTATGAAACATGAGTGGCCAAGATGGAAGAATTGCTCAGGAGCTTGCAGGACAGCTAGACTTGAGTGCACAGTGTGGCAGAAGCAACAGGAGAGACCCTGCCACCCAGGTAGAAGGAAGGAGAGAACTGACTCCTGAAAGCTGTCCACTGACTTTCCCCTGAGCTTAAATGAACAGAATAAATAAAGATGTGGTACCTGCATGCCCTCATTCACACACATGCTGTGCACTAAATAAAAATTAAAAATTGAGCAAAGGTTTGAGAGACAGTAGCATTTCATTGTCAGTCAGTTAGGGACACTTTGTTAAAGCATCCTTGTTAAGTGCATAAGCCTTCTCTCCCAGGTCTATGTGCTGTCGACCTGTCTCTTTCCCACAAGTGCTCAATCTGGCTCCATGGCAGTTGTAAGATAATTGAGGGTCATGGTGGAAGGGTGTTCCAGACACCCTGAGGCAGGAAGGGGCTAAAAGTGTTGGTGGCACAGGAAGTGGGCCATTGCAGTCAGGTTCCCTGGAGCCTAAAGGGTGGAGACAGGGACAGAAGATGTTTCCTGTGGGGCAGGACAGGAGCTTGGATTTGAACTCTTTTGGTTTTTAGGCTGGCTTCCATAGCACCTGGCTAGTCTCTCCCCCCACTGCTCAGTACGTGTGTGTAGAAAGAGAGAAGCCAGGCCCAGCCCAGCGGAGCGCCACTGTCATCGGTACCCTTTGTTTCAGGCGCCTCAGACTACAAATGCAAACACCTCACTGCTGCCAGGAGCAATAGGAAAAAAAATCAGAAAATAGAGAGGGAGAGGACAAATCATCTCTTCCAACCCCTGCTGAGCATGCAGAGTGAGGGACATATGGAAATTAATATATTCGGCTCTGATAACACGGTTTTCCTCAGCGTTTTGATTAAACGCCAACGGTTATTAAATACCCTCCCTCCTCCGTGCTCAGCTCCGAAAGCCAGTGTTGCTTTTCATTTTGAACTCTGATGAACTGTCGCACACTGCTCACACACCTCAGCTGAGCCTCAGCCCGCTGCAGGCTGGCATTGGAGGGGAATAGAGAAAATCGATATGAGATGTCAGGCGGGAGGTCAGAACACGGGCCTCCCCAGGTGGCAGGCTCTGGGGCCGGTGGCTTTGGAACAAAGGGAGGTGTGCCCTGAAGAAGGTCAGCCTTTTGGCCCAGTCAGGGAAATGAATCTATTTCTTCTTAATTAGATTACCAGGCTGGTGCCTTGCAATGAAGAGCTGGACCAGGCTGGGGTGGGTAATGGGCAGGTTTGATGAAGGCTTGGAATGTACCCACTAGCTCCTGGGTCTCCCTAGGGACTGTCCTCAGGACTTTGATCTTGTAGGGGTGGCTGGAGGGAGGAGCAGACTCTGGGGGCTCCTGGGCAGGTATCCTGAGAGACTTCCTGCTTCTGTGTACATGGATGATCCTTTTCTATACTCTTCTTACTCCTTACATTTCAGCTCAGCGACCATTGCCTTGTAAGGTCCCCATGATGCTAGCTGACAGTACAATGTTTCATGCCACTCGGGACACCAGTGACGCTCTAGGTGTTCGTGATGCTTTAACGGAGGCAGGTGTCTTTACCCTTCCGTGTGCTTCATTTTCTCTGTCAACTTGACTGGTCACAGGTGCTCAGCTGCTTGGTCTGACATTCTGGTGTTTCGGCTAGGGTGTTTAGGGATAAGTTTAACATTTAAATTAATAGACTGAATAAATATTAATGTGGAGGAGCCTCATCCAATAAGGTGTAGGCTCTATTGGAAGAAAGAATTGTCCTCTTGTGAATGGCAGAGCCTCTCTCCACCTGGCTGGTTTGGGGTTGTGGTGGTTGCCCATTGCAGTTGAATTGAGACACTTGGCTCATCAGCCCTGTGGCACGTGGGATGGAAGACCATCCCCTCTCCCAGAACTTTAGCTTGCTGACTGCAGATCTCACGATTCAGTCTTCATATGTGAGCCAGTTTCTAATAATAAATCTCTTTATGCACACCACCTGCCATTCCCCCTGCTCTGTTAGACCTTGGCTAATACAGCGAGCTCCGAGAGACAGAGAAGTACTGCTTTTGCTCACCCTAGTGTTTCCAGAGTTGGATGTAGTGCCTGGCATACGGCATGTACCTGGTGAATCTGAATAGTGAGTGATGGGGCCTCCTGTACCTGGTAAAAGGTAGGGGTTCTAAGTAACTTATAGCGACAGGCCTGGGGGCAGGGTGCGGAGGAGGATGGGAATTGTTCTGGATGCCGTCTATTGCTCTCCTGGCATGATCAGAAGATGCCAGCACTGTCTTATTCAGGTAACAGTGTGGATCTCTTCTGCCCACATGCCCTGTGGGGGAATGTGGGGCTCAGGAAGATTACCTGAGATCACATGGGTACCAAGTGCCAGAGTTTAGCTCTACTCCCCAAGTACTGTTCTAAACCATTCTCATTTAGAAACCTTCTAAAGCCTTGTCCACTCTCCGGCTTGAGTGCTGGGCTCAGCTGGCCAGTCAGTCCACCGTCTATTCCTCCACATTCAGGAGTCATGTGGACCTGCCTGACTTTAGAGCCCAGGCTGCTGGCTGCCGCACTGGCTGTGAAGGCGTCACAGCATTTTGCAGCCCCTCAGGAATATCTGTACATCAGGGGCCCTCTCACCTTGTTCCGTATTCACTTACCAGAGAGAACCTGTCCCTCCAAGGTAGCTCAGGTTACCTCACACTCAGCAGGTCCCAAACAGAGCACAAATGCTTCATGCCTAGTAAGACTTCCTTTAGCCCTCATCCCACATAAAATTCCTGTTAATCATTGGGTGTGTCTTCCTCCCCCTTCCCGCTAACCCTGCATTTACTCCTACCTCTTACCTCCCTGTTTCTTCTATCCCATGATTCTCAACCTGTGGGTCACAACTCCTTTGGGGTGGGGTTACATATCAGATATTCTGCATATCAGTTATTTATATTATGATTTATAACAGTAGCAAAATTACAGTTTTAAAGTAGCAATGAAAATACTTTTATGCTTGGGGGTCAGCACAACACAAGGAACTGTGTTAAAGAGTCGCAGCACTAGGAAGGCTGAGAACCGCTGGCCTAGCCCTTCCCCATCTCCTTTGTATCTTCACTACCCATCCTTCACAGTCCAGCAAGTCTGGTTAACTCTGCTGCTGAGACCGATTTGGAATTCTCTGCTGCTGACCATGCTACCCCATTTCCTTGTCATTGCCCCCTTTAACAGTTTATTCACTGTTTTCTTAGGGCCGTTCTTCCTCCCCACAGCAGTGAATTATCTCCACAGAGAATCAGATCAGATCCCAGTGCTCAGCCCTCGCTGGCAGGGTTCCCTCTGCATCCATGTGCTTCCAACTTGAACATGGGGCTTCCCTGCCTCAGAATATTAAATGTGAGGCTGACACTTGTGATTTCTTTAGTCCCAGTGTTAAACGAGATGGAACCCTTCCAGGGCCCCCCTCCTCCCACATGTCAGAGGCCAGGGCACCTCTCCCCTAGGGCCCTTGTGCTGGGTACTCACACTTGGTGTGCCTGTCACACAGGGCAGATGCCCGCATGTCACACAGCCGGATTGTCCCCTTGCTGCTGCTGTATACAAAGGTGTTGCAGTGATGGGGGTGGAACTCGGCTGCCGTGATCACTTCTGTGAGCTCCTCCATGTTGGCTGGCTTGATGTCCACAATATCTGGCACAGATGAGTAAAGGAAGGACAAGGGAAAGCGGGGAGAGCCTGGGGCATGAGCGGCCCTTGCTGTGAGTGCTGTGGGAGCATTTACCGCGCACAGGGGCATCTCACTGGGAGGCTATTAGCAGAGAAGCAGACAGCAGTCATTTCTGGCAGCTGAGGTTCAGGGACTTTAAGGGATGCGGGCTACCCTGTAGTCAGTGGTAGCATTAGAACTTAGGTCTAAGCTGGGTGTGGTGGCCCATGACTCTAATTACTGAACTCAGGAAGCTGCAGCAAGAGGATTACTGTGAGTTCCAGTCTAGCCTGGGCCACACTGTGAAACCCTGTCTCAATGAACTCAAGTTTCCTGAGTCTTTTGATTCTATTTCATCTTCTGTGACATGTAGAGGATGAACTCATACTTGGCCGGGAGATCACTTGAGACTGTTTTTAGCAATAGCTAAAAATCCAGCCAGTCCCCCTGTAGCCAAACTATTGAATTTGAACTCTTCCTGGGATCTCTGGGCTGGTAAATGATATCTGCAACAGGCTGCAAATCCTCTTCCGCGAACTATCCATAGAGCCATAGCAGCTGCCACTCAGTGAGGGGTCATTAAAGAGTCCCTCAGGATGCATATCCTGAACTCTGTCTCATTTAATCCTTACAACAACATTACAAAGAGCACTATTTACACCCATTTTCAGGGTTGGGAGTGGAGGCTATGTGAGCATTCAAGAGGTTTCTACAAGAGACATGGTTAATGGACTGGGGAAAGAGATACTCAGCAGGTGAAGGTGCTTGCTGCTAAGCCTGCTTGACCTGAGTTTGATCTCTAGGACCCATGGGTAGAAGGAGACAATTAACTTCCACAAACCATATTCTGACTTCCACAGGCAGGCTGAGGAACACGTTCACTACTCACCTACACACACACACACACACACACACACACACACACACACACACACACTATATATTAATTACAGTTTATGGAGACTAAAAGGCTTGAAATAATCTGGGCAATTATAAACTCTCCCAGGCTTTGCACATGGATATATATGTAGGTATGTATATACATCTACATCTACACACACACACACACTATATATATATATCACACTATATATATATATCACACACACTATATATATATCACACACACACTATATATATATTATATAGGGGCCCTGCATTCCACTGACTCTACTACTCCTGGGCCACCTTTTCCATGTTTGCCCCATAATCAGTTTTTTTTTTTTAAAAAAAACTTACCATGTTTTTCTTAGATTGCCTCACTTTTCATCTCAGCTAAGTAGTAAGCCAATATTCATGAAGGGATGCATTTAATCATCTACATGAAAACGAACTCACAGTGATTAAAATGAAAATGTGTGGGCCAGGAATCTTTGTGCCACACTTTGGAAAAAAATACGTTGCATGAACGAACAGTAGCTTGACACAGGCCATCCTAGAGATGCTTCTGCTAAGCAAGCAACACAGCTCCCTCTTTGGCATGGAGACAGGCACAAACATGCAATACGCTCATATTTTGAGCCCAAGTAGCACCAATTAGGTAGCCATGTACTAACTAATGTAGACACATACTAGCTAACAGCACCTAGGTTCCCGCTAGATCTGTTGCCACATGGAATTTGTTCCAATAACTTTGTACAGGGTTGTGCCTCTTGCTATTTGATTATCTCTTAGGCATCCCATTGCATTCTTTCTAAAATTAGTATGAGCCTGTGCTAACATTGCCTTTTGGCGCATCTTCATCTGCCAAAACCAGAAGAAAGATTACTTGGTTCAGCAGGGCATGCGCAATCCTGGCTTAACAAAACACTACCTCTCAACTAAGCCTCTGCGTTTGGGACACACACCTGGAGCACCCAAACAGTTTGGAAAGGGCTGCAGGCTGCAGCTCTGATGTGCTTTCTGGCTGCTGACTTGCGCCTTGGGCTTGGCATCGTTGGATAGGATAAGCAGAGAGGTTCCTGTTCAGTCGCTCCCTACCCCATGGTGCCAGCAAGCATGTTTTCCTTCTTCCAAAGTAAGGAGGGAAAATCTGGTGTCAGCTTTCCCAGCCTCTATAAGTGTAGCTCAGCAAACAAGCTGCACTGGGAGGGATCTTCACTGTGTGGGAGAGGGAGGTGCTACAGCCACAGCTATTTTTTTCTACCTAAAAATAAAGTCCTAAAGTCAGAAGATGAGAAAACAAAGTGCCTAAGCATATCCGCACCTCCAGGAGCATCCTGCCACCATCGAGGACATCTTCCTGGAGCAGAGCTCAGTTGATCTGCCTCTGTCCACTGTTTCCAGATCTGTTCTGCCTCCCCCCCCACCCTTCATCTGAAGCCACTTGATTCGTCTCCAGGGTCTGAGTCTCCCTCCTGATACAGTGCTTGGGTTTGACTCAGGTTTGGTCAAGGGAAGAAGCCATGATTCTATTCCTTTTTAGCACAACTGTAGCTGTTGTCTACCAAGTGCTGAGCTTTGCCTGGACTAAGCATCATTTGTTCTTCATTCCAGGCAGACAAAGTCAGTGCCATTAATAATCCTAATTTACAGCTGACAAAATAGAGGAAATAAATTTTTCTTTCTAATCAGAACAACCAACGACCTTTTAAAAAATCTGTTCTTTCCCATTTTTATCCATGTATTTATTACTTTCTGGTTACTTTGACCCCATCCTCATCTTTTTTTTTTTGAGATAGGGTTTCTCTGTATAGCTTTGGCTGTCCTGGAACTTGCTCTGTAGACCAGGCTGGCCTTGAGCTCAGAGATCTGCCTGCCTCTGCCTCCTGAGTGCTGGGATTATAGAGGTGCACCACCACCGCCCACCGTTCATCTTTTCTTTATGTTCCTTTCCCATAATCAGATGCTTTTGTTTTTTGTTTATTTTTGATACCCAATGAACTTACCCGGAATCATCTGTGTGTGACTGTGGCTTTACTTTATTTATTTTGAGTGTGTGTATACCAAGGTGTGCAAAGGACATTGGTGCAGTTGGTTTTTTTCCCTTCCACTGCGTGGATCCTGGGGATTGAACTCGGGTCATTAGTCTTGGTGGCAAGAGATTTGCTGAGACATTTAGCTGACCTCTGAGATAAATTTCTTAGGGTCGGGTATGGGGCAGAGCTGGGATTTGCACTCAGGCTTGTGCAAGGATTCTTTACATGAAGCCACACAGCCACAGTCCTGGGAAGAATGGCCCCATGGAGCCAGTTTCCCTGAGTGGGTTTGTCTGGCTCTAGAGGAACCATGACTAGAGAGAGAGAGAGAGAGAGAGAGAGAGAGAGAGAGAGAGAGAGAGAGAGAGAGAGAGAGATGGAGATCTACCTCCTTCGAATTATGTCCCTGAAAACTCACCAACTACATTTCCAGGATGGTATTTTCCAGAACCAGAATTTTTATGCCCTATGATGTAACTGATTTACTTGAACTAGATGCTGGGAGAAAACTCTGACAAGGGCTTTCTGGTCCTATTTTCCAAGGGAGGACTTTGCTGAATTCTAGAAACATGTGAGAGAGTCTGGCTGGCAAAATTTGATGTCTTCTGAGGAAGACAGGAGGAAACTCACACCGATGCCCAGAAACCCAGGCCATTTCTCTCTCAGGTTCCAAAGGGAGACGCGTGGCTTCAGCTCCCAAGCTTCCCCCTTCATATTGGGAAGGAGAGAGAAAGACGCTAAGCAATGCGAGGCGCCCTGCATTACTGGAAAGTGGAAGGATGTATTTTGACAGTCAATTTTTTCCATCTGATCCTTTCGAGCACTCTATCTAAATTATTTCCTTGTTGTTCCAAAGAACTAAACAGCAAAAGATATCACTGAGCTCGTGCCTAATATACAACCCAGACAGCCAACAGATTGCCATTAAATTAACCCTGGAGCCTGACAGGTCTGTTCTTTTTGACCCCAACTGCTTGGGGGTATTCCTTATTAATGCTAAACCCAGGCAAATTACCTCTACTAACAAAAGGGGTTAATCTGGCTCTGGCGGGGCGGGGGGGGGTACTCTGGAGACAGCTCTGAGGATGAGATGGGGCATAGCCAGCCCAGCAGCTGAGCTCCATGCTTGCAAGGCAGAAGGCAGGAAGGTGAGGGCACTACTGTGCCAGGCAGTTGCCTAAGGCATCATTGAAAGTAATAATTGAAGACATCGGGAGGTCATCCCTTCAGGGATTTGCTTTGAACAAATAAGCAGTCCAAGCCATAAATTACAGCAGCAGTGGGATGAGGGGGTGGATGGGATCAGGACTGGGTGGTGAAGGGAGTGGGGAGCCTTTCACTCACTTGCATCATCCACGTTCGGAAGACCCAATCTCTCTATACCTGTCATTCCCCTGCCTCCCGTCAATGCCAACATTATGAAAGATTGACAGCAACCTAAATAAATATACAGAATCACATGATAAAGTGAGCTTTAAGAAACCTGCCATTAAATTATTTTTGCAGTGAAATGTACAAGTATGTAAAAAAAAAAATCCCCACCATATGCAAAATTCTACACTAGGAACCTAATGCCATTTAAGCCTATACCTGAAAGGGATGAGCTTCAAGGCAGGAAGGACATGGAGCTGCTTGTGGTGATTCTGTGAGGGGACATCTGTGAGTGGTTTGTCTTTTTATATCCATACCATTCTCCCATTTTCATTCAATGAAATGGTAAGATTTTAGAGTCTAATAATATTTAAGACAGATTTTATGCTTATCATATATCAGGTTAGGAAAATTGGATACAAAATATATACTACAGTCTGGTCATTTAAGAAAATATGATGAGGAAGAGCATAAAACGAGCCAGGAAAGCCGGCCACGTCTTCCAGAGAGAACAGGTCCCAAAGTCAGAGAGAGCATCACCTGTGAGCAACTGGAGACCACTCACTCACTTCTTCCATGACACGCCTGAGAATGAACAATGTGCTGGTGATCTGTTGGGTACGGTGGATAGGCCGGTGACCAAAGCAGGAACGCTCCCTATCTCAGGGTCTATATTAAGGGGACTGTGGCTAACAGACAAGGTAAATCAATTACTTTAGGCAGTGCTCACTGGAAAGCAGAAAGAGAGGGAGGGCCTCTCTTTCTCACTCTCTTTTTCTCTCTCTGTGTCTGTGTGAGTGTGTGTGCGCACGTGTGTGTGTATGTGGTGGGGAGTGAGGGGTGGGGTATTCTAGGATGAATAGAAGAAAGGCTCCTAACAAGTCAAGACTTTGAATTTCTTAGTTTTTTTTCCCCTGCTACCTCCCCCCCGCCTTAGCCAATATAGCTGAATTAGCTGGCATTCACACAACTGAGAGGAAAAAATCAGTGGTGAGGTTATTGGTTATTTTATTTCATTTTCCAAGACCTCTACCATGACTGTGTCCTATTAAACCAAGAAAACAACCTTTTCTTAGAGTCATCCCTGAGAGCTGAGACAGGCCCTGAGCTCTGGGGGTAGAATTCAAGAAAATACTGATAAATACCGTGTTTGGAACAAATGTTGCTGGGAGACCATTTTCATTCCTTCTGTTTAACTGAGAGAACTTGAGAGAGTCACTTTATCTCTCTGGGGTTCAATTTATTTGCCTTCAAATGAATAGAATCCTATTAACAACCTCTAAGGATTTTAATTATTAGAAGAGATAATGGAGAGAACTTATTTAAATCATTTTCATGTTGGACAGAATCCCGTTTTCTAAAGGAAGTACATGTATCCATGAAAACCATTTCCAGGCAGCATCTTGGGGTCAAGTGGCTGTCCACGCGTACCTCTGGCCCACTGCACTGATTCTTTTGATACTACAACTATTTTCCTCAAGTCCTGGCTAAGCCAGCAGGGAAGAGAGAGTTGAGGAAGATCCTTGCAGAGTCGTTACACACATATAGGACATGCTACATTTACTGGTGGAGGTCACTGGATTTTCAAAGCAGCAGAGGCTGCCTACATGCTATAGAAAGTCTTCAGTTCTGAAGTGGGGAACTAGTTGAATGTTGGCTTTGAACTCTGAGCCTATTACAGTTGGACCCCCTTTTAGGGGACACTTGTTATCATGCAATCTTTGCTTTGTTTTAAGATTAAAATTTGGTCCTTGGCTATTAAGTAATGATCACAAAGTGCCTAATTTTGTCAGCTGAAATCACTGGAAAGGCATTGGTGATTTCTGAAGCCGGCTTCAGGGAATAGGCATCTTTTAGGAGCTTAAAAAGCCAATGTACAGCCGGGCGGTGGTGGCGCACGCCTTTAATCCCAGCACTTGGGAGGCAGAGGCAGGCGGATCTCTGTGAGTTCAAGACCAGCCTGGTCTACAGAGCTAGTTCCTGGACAGGCTCCAAAGCCACAGAGAAACCCTGTCTTGAAAAACCAAAAACCAAAAAAAAAAAAAAAAAAAAAGCCAATGTACAAATATCCATGGAGTATTTGCCAAGTGCCAGGTTCAGGCTGAGGGGCTAACAGAGATGTATGATGCCATAGTAAGTCTACAGGCTGCTTCACAAGATGTTTGCTGCAACACCCTCTATGACTGGGAATGCTGATTAGATTATAAGGAGCAACATTTGATAAATATCACCCAAGTCTAGAGCCAAAGGAGGAATGTAGAATTGAGAGTGTGATCTAGATAGTGACAGAGTAGAAAACCCTGATCATCTTCTCAAGTTTTTTTTTTTTTTTTAAATCTCTTCAACAAGAAGCATAACTTTTATCAGCCTTTGTTATACTGATCTGTTGTGGGATATTTGATAACACTGTGACCCCTGAGATTGTGTTACTAAAATCAATATTGGCCCAGGGGCCAGAATCAGTGACTAGTTGATAAGAATTGGCTATAGAGAGTACAGGAGATCCAGGAAGATGGATAGAGAGACACACAGGAAGAAGGGAGGACCTTAGAGATTAATAGTGTTTTGGTTTGGGATGAATTGAGAGACAATCATTCTCTCTGAAATGTGAAAAGGATGGTCAACTGGTTGCTTCTCTGCCTCTCTGAGCTACCAGGTTTTCACCCCAATATCTGACTCCTTTACTGGCGAACAGAACCATAGAGACTTAGTTAAAAACTACATTTGGTGGCAGCACCAGAGTCAGTGCCAGCAGGAACAGAAATCCTGCCAGGCTGTCGCCTGATCAACGGAGCACTAACCATGGGGCAGCAAGCCCTACGGACGGTAGTTAAAATATCATTAGATTCAGGTGTAGCCACTAAGTCAACGGAAAATCAACGTGGCCGTTTACTCAGTAAGGCATTTCTCGAAGTGTGTGTGTGTGTGTGTGTGTGTGTGTGTGTGTGTATGTGTGGGGGGGAGAGGGAGGGGGAGTCAGTTTCTCCATCTCACAGTCCTTTGGTAGAGTTCTTCCCTCTGGAGGACGAAGTGGAAGATGGGAGTCTGGGTAAATATAAGGCATGTTGTGAGAAGGTTCACAGTCAGAAAGTGGTGGGCCTGGGTGAGAGCAAAATCCTGTCAGACTCTAAATCCCTGTGTTGTGAGCTATGACATCAGTACTGTGCTTACATGTCCCCAGACAGACTTCCTTGCTACTTGTCTTACTGAGTTAATTGTGGATGTATACTGTGTAATTTAAGTGGAATTTTTAGCATCTGTGACCTCACAGGATGTGAGTTTTCTACCTCTTAGTATCACTAACACACAGTTATGAAAACGGTCCATGTATTTCTATGATGCATCTTGCCTGCCACCCCAGGCATCCCAAGCCATGCTCCTGCCTCTGGTCGATAAAAGGCATAACAAAGGAAGGTGCTAAACAGGAGGTATTTAAGACAAGGGTTGTTCTTGATACATTTCTGAGGATGTTGTGGAAGAGGGCCGCTGCCTGCTCCAGAGGTAGCTACACTTCAGTGCTGAGAGGCAAAAGGACCTTGGTTTGCACACCTTCCTGCCCGGGGGCAGTCTGGCTGAAAGGCAGTATATAGATATCAGTTATCATCACCCACATGATGACAGTGATTATTTTACATATGGCAGCGTTAAGGGTGAGCGCTAAGGTCTCATTTGTATGCCAGCATCTGGCAGGCTGTCACACATCTGCAGAAGATAACCTAAACGGCACTATTAATATGTCCCCTTTGCATTCTCCCCAAGGCATCTGTCTCCCCAAATGTCTGAGAAAGTTCCTTTCCCTCTTGAAAGCCTGAAGGCAAAATTCAGAAAAACATGCCACCTAGGCTGGGGAGGCATAAGCTCAGAGTGACAGCTGGCTGAGCCCAGGCGGATTCCTGATTCTCGGAATAGATGTGAGGAGGGAAAGGCGCCCGTCATCTACGTTCATTCTATCAGCAGCTGCTTTGCGGGGAAAAGTCTGCAGTCAGAGGCAGCTTGTCTCAGGCGCACACAGTGTGTCATGTCTGTTCTGGGATCAATGATAGATATCCAGTCACGGTCCCAAAGACCAGTTCTCAGTGTCTCCAGATGTATCTCAGTACCAGAACCTGGTTAAGGACACCTTTCCTAAAAACCTTCAGGGACTATAGGATGTCTCTGTGGTAGTGGCTAATGAGCTGTGTACCCTTGCACAAATATCCTTTCCACGTATGTGTGTGAGATGCATCCCTGTGCGTGGCTTTGCTCTTCAGAGGACCCCCACACCTCGAAAAGACAGGCTCTCCTACAGGCCCATAACTTACCAATCAGCTGGGATGGCTGGAGAGTGAGTATACCTCCGCCTCTCTAGTGTTGCTATTATAAAAAGGTCCTGTCACACTGGGTTCTTTTTCCTGAATTCTGGGGCTCAAACTCAGGCTCTCGCGATTACTGAGCAAGCCCTTTACCAACTAACCCATTCCCTCAGCTTGGCTTTAAAACTTTGCAAGTTAAATTTCCAAGCTAGGCTTCATAGTGAAGAGTCTCCTATAGGTCCACTCTGACCACTGACTGCGATGCCGCTCTCGCTGTGTGCAGTAGCTTTCAGGTACAGAACGCTGAATCCATTGGAATATAGAAACGGGCCATTCGGGGCTCCTGCTCTCATGAAAATGACATTCTCATGCAGGCAGACTAAAAACACACACACTAAAACATTTCAAATTCTGGTGAGCACGATGAAGGCAGCAAGAACACAGCTGCTGGCAGCCACTTGGGAACTAGTGGGAGAGTCTCTGTAGAGACGGTAGATTTGATTGAGGCTGGAATCAAGAACTCCGGGGCCACATTTCCACATAGAGGGGACAGCAGGTGCAGAAAGAGGAAGAGCAAAGCTTAGCTGGGAATAGAAACATGCTTCTCTGCTTGAAGCAGAGTGGGTGAGGCAAGAGCGACATGGCGGGTGTCAGAGGGAGTCAGGCCCAGATGGTGGAATCTTCTAGACCCTGGGAAACAATTTAGAGTTTTCAGTTCACTGAAAAGTTACTGGAGTGTTAGGTGCGCAGTCAGGATGTCGTGCGGGTCGCACAGTAACTGATAGGCAGGGCATGTGTGCTGAAGTAGAGGAATCAGGCAGCCACAGGGGAAAGAGGCAATGGTGGCCCGTGTCAGTGAGTGTAGGTAGGAGTAGGGATGGAGGCATCTCAGCTGTCTGAGGCTCACTGTGGACAGCTCGGGGATGGGCGGGGCTGGGATGGCAGAAGCTGGCAACTGAAGGGCAGAATCAAGGTTGACTGGGAGCCAGAACTCAACTCCCTGAGGGCTGAGAGCATGAACTGAGTTGGGAACTAGAGCTAAGAGTCAGGCTTTAGGATAGACTGGACGGGCACACCCTGGACCAGTGGCTCTCAACCTTCCCAATGCTGTGACACTTTAATACAGTTCCTCATGTCGTGATGAGCTCCAGCCATAAAATCATTTTCATTGCTACTTTATAACTAATTTTGCTACTGTTATGAACAGTGTAAATACCTGAGTTTTCTGATGGTCCTGGGGGGAGGTCGTGACCCACAGGTTGAGATCAGCTTTTATCACTAAATGCAAGATGAGTATAATGAGGTCAAACACTGGCCTTTCACAGACACTCAGGAATCTTTTTGACTTTTCCCAGTTTGAGTGAAGTGGAAGATAATAACACTTATAGTTTTCGTTTTGTCTGAGGTGCTGGGATCAAACCTGGTGTCTTGGACCGAGATCCTCAGTTGCATTAGGGCCATCATGTCAAGCTGCATTCGGGCCATTAAGTTACTTTTCAGAGCTAGCACTGTTGCTGTGCCCACAACTTAAGATTTTCCTTCAACGTTGCCAGGCATTTCCATTTTGACAGTTCTTTTCTTACCTCTTTCTCCCCAGCCCACTCCTACCTGGACACCCTCGAGTCAGACCAATGGGCTATTGGCTTGGAAGGAAAGGATACTAAAACTCTGATTGGTTATCTCAAAGTTCCACAGATTGATCCTCAGGTCATCAGCAGACATGTAGGTCTCGTAGTCGCTGTTGACGGATATGGAGTTGATGTGGTATGTGTGCGCATTGGCAAACACTCTTCGTGGGGTGGCCTCCACCATCAGGTCCATGGGTCTCAGGACGGGCACCTAGGATATGAGAGAGGCACAGCGCTCAGGAGAGAAGTCTTTTTTTGGTAGGAAATGGGTCATACTGTGCCCTTACCACCACACAGTGAGTCAGTCACAACCCTGAAGCCAAGAATGACAGAAGAAGCGAGCTGCCATTCACACCACATTCTGGGCTTTGCAGATGTTGACATCTGGCTCTGGGGGATGGGGGACGGTGACATCACATCTTTATAAACTTGAAACACTTCCCCAGCCCTCTTCAGGGGACTTGGATCCCATTGTGGGAACATAGTCTTCTAAGCTCTCACTCCCAGTCTGTTTCCCTTTTTTAAATTTAAACTTTCTATTTTTTGAAAATTTTATATATGAGTGCTGTGTTTACATCATTTCCATCTGCCCCTGCCCCGTCTTCACTTCATCTCAAATTCATGACCTCTTCTTTGGCTATTTTTGCTACACACACACACACACACACACACACACACACACACACACACACACACACACGTGTACATATCCATGCACACATTTACACACATACACCCAACCTTCTGAGTCCATTTAGTGTTGCTAGTATGTACGTTCTTTCTTTTTTCAAACAGGAAATCCACTCAGGAAGGAGATTGTGGGAAAAATCTTAGGAATCTGTCATTTAGCTTCAACCTCCATTCATCTTTCCTGTGTTTTTACATCTTGCCCCTCGTGGCCTGGGTTCCCTCCTAGTTTTACTCTTAACCTTTACGGGACTCTTTTAGGAAAGCATTCCACCACCCAAGACTCCAGTGACCCCAAATGAGCCGTTAGTACATGGGTGCTTGGTGCATCCTGGTTGGCCTGGGAGCATCTTTGTTTACCCCTGTTGTTCACGAGTATGAATTAGCTGGTGTCACATTCAAACTGGCCCCCATTTGGACAGTAAATTATCTGGTCACTCTTCTGAAATTTAGAAGGCATTCAGGAAGTGTTTACTGAATGACTGAGTAGAACAATGTCAGTAAGCGTTTTCTTCATGGTGGGCTGGGGAGTTAGGCTACAGAGAGAGAGAGTTCTCTCAGGAAAATGTGAACAAAGACACACTCTTCTAAAAGACCCAAACAAGCTAAACTACAGAGCCCAGGCAGAGCTCTTAAATAGAAACAAGGAGACAAAGGGCCACAAATATCTTCTCCTCCCTCACAAAGACTCTTGGAGGAGCCCTGGCTGATGTGACAACAGGGGCCACATTAAGACTAGCTTCTGGATGAACATCACCCCAGGATGCAGTAAGAGAGGGTCCAAAGCCCATTGGCTTTCTGTCACCTGACAGCACCTGCTAGAATGCAGATTCTCCCAGCCCCAACCTGGAGTTGTTCACAGGCTCGTGTGTGTGTGTGTGTGTGTGTGTGTGTGTGTGTGTTTGTGTGCACATGAACAGCTCTGAGAAGACACAGGTGGAATAAGGTCTAGACAGAAGAGATGCTGGGTCCCAGAAGCCAGTGGTGGGGTCTTCTGTGTGCTGGGATAGAGGGGGCAGTTGATCTCTTGGGTCTCATATGCCATGCATGGATAATGGTTTTGTGGGAGAGTAGGAGGCTTCCACTTTGAGCATAAGTAACCACTGACTGATGGGCTGGTATGTGACCCATGATCTGGTTGGTCATTGACTGAACCTGCTTTGTCATCTTCCTTTTGAAGATGGTCATGGGGATTTATTGAGGCAGTCGCTATCCATCCCACCCACTCTCTCAGCAACACCAACTCAGCCTTGTACAAGGGCTCACCCGGTAAGCACTCAGGACCCCTGCCTCACCGTCATATGGCTTCCATAGCTGAGGGTGGGGAAGGGGTGGAGGTGGGAAGAATGATCACACAGCAATTGAGCAAGTGCCCCAGGGAGGAGGCACAAGGCATAGCGGGTCTTGAGAGGCTTTCTGAGACTGGGTGAGTGGGTGGGGACATGAAAGATGAGTGTGAGTCCCCAGGTCAGCAGAAATGGGGTTCTATCTGGAGAAATGGGGTTGAAGCTGGGATGGTGATGGAGCCTACTGTGAGAGCGAAGGTGACAGGGTAGATTGGGGGTAAGCTACAAGAAGGGGCTCTGCCTACATCAAGAAGGTTGGAATCAAGAAGGTGAATGCATTTGTGATGACCCAGATATGAGCAAGGTCAAGCTTTGATCAGACCTTTCTGGAGGTACGGGGGGCTGAGCTCCAGCTTTCATAGGTAGGTGTGCAAGAAGTGAACACCCATTGAGGGCTTGTGTGAGTTGAAGTTTCACAATGGATAAAACTAAGCTTCCCCCATGAACTTGGCCCTGAAACAGCTACTGAAGCATCAGTGACTGGCCAGGCACTCTTAACATAGACTCCCAGATAATTCTTTCAACAACTATGAAACAGGTAGCAGCACAAAGTAGGATTACAAACAGGAAGCAAAGGCCAAGTTACTGTCTCATATCTGGGTGTCCCAGATATGAGAAGGCACAGATGGGATTTGATCTCAGGACCCATCTGACTACAAAGATGAGAGTTCTTTCCTCATCTGCACCAGGCAGGAACACTGTACAAGACAGGGACTGGTCATTGCTTTGTTAATGACCTGGATCAATAGCCAGGAAGACTTGTAGAAGAGAGTCATTATGGATGTTGCACCATGCTGTGTGTGTGATATCTCCATAGGCATCGCCAGTTTTTACAGTAAATGGACAGGGCATATATTTTGCGTGTTTTCAGGAACACACAGCACCTACACTTATACAGTTGGTCATAAGGATGCTCACACTTTAGTGCCTTTCAGTGCTCCCCAGAGAGGCCTGAGTGCCACCCAGGCGCCAGGGCCCAGGGCACTGGGATCTGTCAAGCTTCCGTGAAATCCTTGCCCTCTAACCTGGTCCTTCATGTCTGCACTGGGTCTGCAGATTGCTCCTGTGGCTGTGTTTGATGCAGAAGAGAGCGTGACAACAGGATAAAGAGGCATTTCAAAGTAGTAGCTGCCAGCCCAGGGCTGCTGCCTAATGTGATGAGCCTGGTTGCTAATGCAGGCTGACACAATCCATGATGGGTCGTCTAATGGGGAAAGGGCTCAGAGCAGGTGTCTGGGGATGGAGCCCTCTGAAGCTCTGCACAGAAAAAGGATGTAGGGGTGTGTGTGTGTGTGTGTGTGTGTGTGTGTGTGTGTATGCATGGGTGTATGCATGTGCATGTTTATCTGTGTGTGTGTGCATGACTATATGTGGGAGGAGTCCCTGACTCATTCTTATGTTCAGGTAAAGGCTTGTCCTCTGTCCATGATGGTGTCATAAGGAGGACCCTCTGCAGTTCAGGAAGGACCAGATGGGCAGATTAGACAGCCATGTTGGGACCATGATTCCCGCATGGTCTGATTATTCCTTCTGGGACCATGCAGGGAGAAGAGCGGGGCACGATTTCAAGAGTGACAGGCAATGTTTGGGCTTTCTTTGCTGAGTACTGTTCTGGCAGCCTTCCTGTGCTGTGAGCCAGCCGTGGTGTTCAGAACCCCAGGTGTCAACTCCACCGCATCCATGATCTCATTCTGCTTTCCTGGAGCCAGCCTTGGAAGGGGCTCCATTTGCCAACCTATAGGGGAGGATGCAGCCCAGTGTTGCAGAGAGAGCAAGCTTAGCTTTTGATGTTGGGAGAATAAGACCTCGATCTGTAGCCCAGGCTGGTCTTGAACCTGTGACCTGCTTGCCTTAGCCTCCGAGTGCTGGAATCATAAGCAAATGCCCAGCCAGGCCTGGCGCCACTTAACTCAGCTGAAGCTTTCTTTGGGGGTTTCCTGGCAGCTGCTGCGGCGCTGCACCTGGAGTGACCCAAGCTGGGATACAGCAGTGTCCTCTCTAGGTCAGCTTGCATCCCTCCTCTGCTCAGGTCCAGTGTCTTCCTGAGGCTGCTTGTGCAAATGAGTATTCTCACACACTTGTGTACGTGATACTGGGAGGGATCAACCCAATCCCGTTTTTCCTAGACACCTGGCATCCTGCTATTATATCCACTGATGCATTTCCCTGGGGACAGCCTGTGTCTGACCTGTCATATAGGCTTACAGAGAGCCACTCTAGTCAATACCCCTTTCCAGTGGGACCCTCTCAGAGAGACCTTCTATGAACACCCCACATTAAGTGACACCCCCATATCAAACACTTAAGCCAGTTATCAGTGGATTATCTTATCTTCATGATCCCCAAGGGGCAGATAAAAAAGGTGCAGCACAGAATGGTTGAGCAATTAATCTAAAGTCACACAGCTAGCCAGAGGCAGAGTAAAGAGATCTGTACTCCTTGGATCAGGAGTCAGTCTGACTCTCTATCCTCCTGGTTCTGTACCAGGCTGCACAGATACTCGAGGAAGGGGTGCTGAGCTGTACTGGAGTCCAGTGGGAACTTCTTAGGAGGTATCTCCTAGGGAGGTGGTGACAGACTCAGAAAGGATAGGATGCTGACATAAGATGGACTAGAAGTGGGGCTATGGGGGAGTGTGTGTGCTCCTGAGAGTTGGGCCATTCACTTAATTAGTCGCTCAACAAACACAATTAGATCTCTTCTCTTTATCAGGCATGCCTCAGGGCATACACAGTCAAGTTTGCTTCTGTGGAGTCTCTCTCTCTCTGTCCCTCTTTCTCTCTCTTATGTTATATGACATGGCTTCTCCAGGAAGGCATCTCTGAAGGGTGCCATGTGAGCTGATGCCAGAAGGACATGAGGCAGGGGACCTGTAGACGCAGATATGCCAAGGCTGAAGGAATGAGGCAGGGGACCCATAGATGCAAATGTACCAAGGCTGAAGGGCATAAGGCAGGGGGACCCGGAGACGCAGATGTGCCCAGGCTGAAGGACATGAGGAAGGGGACCCATGGATGCAGGTGCACCTAGGCTGAAGGACATGAGGCAGGGGACCCATGGATGCAGATGCACCAAGGCTGAAGCATGTGCAAGGCATCAGAGAACCGTGAGATTGGAGAAGATGTGATGAGCAGAGAGGAGCTAGAGAAGATGCCACGGTCAGGATGAGGATGCTCAGGAAGCTGGGAGAAGCAGCTGCTCACACTGCTGAGGAGCCTCTATTCTCATTGTTATGAAATCTTGAACAATATGGACGCTTGTCCAATTATCAAACCCACCTGGGGGGTAGAGTCTGGCATGATGTACCTTCCATTAAAGGGTAATTCAGTGTAACAAACCAAATCGAGTCTGTACAAAGACTGTCAAATAAAATAAGCCACCAACAAATTAAATTACTCCCCGTTTTTAGTGGGAAGAATGCCAGTCAGTCATTTTTCATTTAAAAAATTATGCATCTTAATTCCATTTTTAAACATGAAAAGGAGCATTAAAAGGCCTCGTGGGCTGTCTCTGATGTGTCGTCCTTTCTGGTCCTCAGAGAACTGATGGAGCATCAAGCCTCACTCTGGTCAAAGCCTTGTTTCCTCTGTGAATTGGTAGGTGGGTGGGTTGGGGAAGCAGGAGGGACAGGTTGGCTCGGCTTATGATGACATATCAGAGCTGTTGTTTCCAGAATGAACCTGCCAATCAACAGCACCCCGCCAAAACACCCCAGGAATCCTATCCAAATAATATAATTTTTAGACTTTCCTGCTCACACCCTTCAACAGCCTCAATATGGCCCTAATTTCTTCTTTTATAGGCTTTGCTGTATAGATTGAAATAAGCCCCCAGAACAAAACCCCTTTGGACCAAGTCAGGCTTTGTGCTTCAGGATATTAAATAATCCTTTCATTTGACAAATACTTATTAAGTGCCAATCACTGCACCAGGCAATATGCGTACAGAGTGAACAAAACAGATTATACTGTGGAACTGGAAGTGCAATAGGAAAGAAAGACATTCATGTCGCAGGCAAGTGTGTTGTTACAGACTGTCACTCACTCCACACTGACTTTTCATAAGAGAAAGAAAAACAACAAGGTTCCCAATTTAGATTAGGGGATCAGGTAAGCTGTTTGGAAAGAAGGGGAAGCTCACTCTCTCCAGAGCACCCCAGTTCTTAAGTCAGCTGGTCTTTTCAGGGACTTTAACTCAGCCATTAGGTGATGTTTGGAGACAGCTCTGGAGCAGCTGAGGGGATGTTCCTGCATTAGTGAGCAGAAGCCAGAGATGTAGCTAAATGCTGCACAGTGGACACAAGACCATCACAAAGAATTACCCAGACTAGAATGCCAATGGTTCTTAAATGGAGAAGCTGAGCCCTTAAGGAAGCCCTTCTGAGATACAGTGTAAGCTGAGCAGACAGAGGAAAACCTGTGTCAGCTTACAACAGGCTGCAGAAGGTTCAGCTCAGGTCTGAGGACAGAAATCACATTCTCTGTATGTGCAAAGTCCTGGCATCAATTTCCATACATATGCAAACGTAACACACACATATATGCACACATACCTGACATTTACTTATATATACCTATCTATGTATCTACACGTATTACCTATATCCTATATATCCACTCATAGCTATCTATCTGTCTGTCTATCTGTCTATCTATCTATCTATCTATCTATCTATCTATCTATCTATCTATCTAATCATCCATCTTTTCTTTATCTTTATTTCTTAGAGATTTAACTCCTATTGGCAGAGTATGGATCACATCCCCCACTAATACCTGGTGAAATATATAGATGTATAAATATATATGCATCTATACATATATATATGAATGAAACTCAATGCATCAAAGGTGACTGTCATGACAGAACAACAATTTCACATTCTCAGTGTCTAACTCTGAGCCTGTGTGTGGAGAAGAGAGAAGAAACACCTTTCCCTCCGAAGATAAACTTGCCATCTAATTACCACTTCGTGCAGAAGCCTCAGCCACTGCCAGTTCTGTGCTATTTTCCCGCAGATATTTCCATGTTCTGCCAGCATCACTGCCTTTCAAAGCGTGTTTCCCTGATGACTGCCTCCTCTGTTATTTCCCTCAATGTTACACACTGTATAATCTCACATGAAGGATGAAACATCCTGAAACGTTACAGAGCAAGGCAATTCCAATTAACACGTAGCTGGGGAAGGGTGGGTAGGGAGAGGTAGTGGCTTTGTTTTGGATAAGTTTGGTTAAGATTTGGTTAAGATTAGTCACAGAAAATGCCTCTGCCTCTCACATGGATTATAAAATCCATGTGAGATTTGTTATTAGGATAAATAGTCAATGAATGTTTGGTAGCTAGAGATATTAAACCTTGAGTAGTATCATATTATAGTCTGCTATTTATGACTACAGAATATGCAGAATCAATGGTATAAATGCAAATTCAATACTAACTTGACAAATCTTGCCAGCGAAGTTCCCTGGGAAGTCATTTACACAAGGAAGGCCCACATGCATACAAAGATACCTTGCCAGTACCCTGAAAACGGGACCTTTCATAGTCTGAGCTCCTAGAGCCCTTTGGAGCTGAGTTGTGGCAGTTCTGCCTCCCACCTGCAGGTGGTAGTAGTGATCACTGGTGCCTGTCCCACAGGACCACATTAACTTTCAATGACCTCCCAAGGTTGAATGATCCAATTCCTGGTTCTGGCTGCATACTCAAATCCAGTAAGCATTCTTGTTTAAAATTGATGTCTGGGCCTCACCACCAGAAAGTTAAGTCACCATGCCTGGGAGATGGAACTCAAGGACTGGTATTTTGAAAACCAAACCTCCAAACCAGGTTTAGACACACAGCTGGGAACTAATGACTTTGGGGTTAAAGGGAAGAATCCCCGACTATTCATCACTCAGCAGAAGCTTTTTTGGGGGTGTTTAAAATGATTGCCACAGCCAGCCAAAAGCTCTGCAGGATGAGAGAGATGACCCCCCCCGCCCAGGCTCCACCCTTTACTGAGACATTATTGGCTTTGCAGGGAAAGAAGAATCACTGGTGTCTGTGGGTGTGGCCACTGATGGGTTCCTCATGCTCCTGTGGCTGGTCCTGCACCTCGACACATGTAGGCAGCACTAGCTGAACTCAATGGGTTATCAAAATAATAATAATAATGATAATGATAATAATGACAAAATGAAGTTAGGAAAGGAAATAGTATGTATATGGTTATATTTCACTATACGCATGCATGGAATTCTCAAACAATAATAAAAAATAATGAAACCTAGTATTCTGACCCCCCCAGTTTTATCCTGGTGGGTTTTTTTGTCATTGTCGAAAGAAACTTTTCCTGATTATTTTTATGAGTGCACAAGGAGCTCATTCATGGAATGTAAAAATGATTAAGAACATGGAGTAGGGGAAGGGCCTGTGAGGAGATGAAGAGGGAATGGTGGGTTGACAGGATCAACATACCTTATATACATATATACATAGGAAATTATCAAAGAACAAATAAAAATAGGAAAAAGTTTTTATTTGTTATATATAATGAGTTCCTAAGAACTGGCAATAAAGCAAATAGCTCAATAAAAGTATAAATCGAAGATATACACAGAAAATTCAGAAGACGAGAGAGCCAGACATTTATAGGTATGCCAATCTAGCAGCAGCCAGCAAGTTAAGAGTCTCTAAAACCCTCAATCTTTCAAAAGATCGGTCGTATTTCTTTTTAAATCTTTATTCATAAAGAATCTACATGGCAGATCCTGTTCAGAATTCCCTACAATTTTACGATGAGGGTAGCTCTTGAGACACAAAACAGTCGCTTCATTTTCTTAGCTGAAAGCATTCAGGCATTGGGCCTGGGGTGACCCTTAATGCCAACTATGCCGCCTGGAAATTGAGGTTAAGGCCAAGATGATCTTCTCACCCAGAGATGAAAGCAGAGGTTCTCAGCCTTCCTAATGCGGTGACCCTTTAATCCAGCTACTCATGTTTTGGTGACACCCCCAACCATAAAATTATTTTTGTTGCCTCTTCATAACTATAAGTGTGCTACTTTTGTGAATCACAATGTAAAGCGCTGTGTTTTCTGATGGTCTTAGGCAACCCCTGGGAAAGGGTGGTTCCACCCCCAAATGTGTTGCAACCCACAGGTTGAGAACCCCTGCCACTGGGCAGGCGAGTAAGAACTGCAACAAAAAAAAAAAGTCAGAAGTAGATATTAAAAGAGAAAGAATGTAACTTTTAACTTTAGAAAGTCCTTCTTAAATGGAAACTGTCATTCAGCACCTGAACAAAAAAAAAAAATGCTGGAGAATATTAGTAGCTTCCATTGTTAGGTATGATCCCAATCTATGGAATCTAGATTCCTTGGGAGGGGAGGCTGCATAAGTCATGGTCTACTTAGACATTAGAATGGCTACCTTTTCAAAGAAGACGAATTGGCTCAGAGGGTTATCTGTATAGCTAAGTGGTGTAGGCAGTATGAGAATTGTATCCCCCCACTGTTGTTATAGCAACACGTGAAGGTAGAAGCACAGGGAAGATACAGACACACTCATACTCCAAGTAGTAACATTCTTACCTGGGAAGAGCCTCTATATGTTATTGTCTGACTTTTTGCTATAAATGTATTTTCCATTTCTAATATAAAAGGAAAGGAAGGGGAAAAGAAACAGAATACAAAGTTGAGGACTAGGAAAGTAGGGGTGAATCTGGGAGTCAAGGGGAGGACTTGGGGCTAATATAAAAAACATATGCAATCCTCAAAGAATCACTAAATTATTTATAAAAACATTTTACAACAGTAACAGTGCAAACTGACTTTTCTATAAATGCTTTCTTTTGCTCCACTTTGCTTATTTCTCAGACATATACAGTAATAAAAAGCTGCTTACCATGTAATTGTTATTCCCTTGGTGAGTTTATTGAATTAGGAAAGTAATTTATTTGGTTTAAGTGTTTCAATTTATTTGGTTACCTTATCTATCAAACTTACTCATTACATTTATAAAAAGAAGAAAAATCATCATATCTAATACCTCACAGGACAGAATTCTTAGTTTTCTTTAGTCTGGCCTATAGCCCTAGTCATTGGGAGTCTGAGCAATCAGTGGTTACCCACAATGCCTGAACAACAAAGTAAGACTGCATGTCACAGAAGGCTCAGCAGGAAAAGGTCCTCAGCTGGAGACCTTAGTTTGATCTCTAAGACCTACATGGCAGAATGGACAGAGAGAAGGAACTCCTTAAATTGTTCTCTGACTTCCACACGTGGACTTTCACACATGCATGCACACACATACATATACAAAAACAAACAAAACAATATATGCTTTCTTCATTGTGCACTTGCCTCTCCCTGGGGGAAAGTCAAGCCCTGTAATGAGCACAACACCCCTTATTCCTGTGAGCTATGAGCTGCTTTGCGCACCCCAACTGTCAGCACCATCAGCATGGGGGGGGGGAGGAGCCATTCCAAGCAGAAGACAGGAAGGGTCAGACACTCCCATAAGCGGTTGGTAGCATTGGACTTACTATACACTGTTTTTTTTTTTTTTGTGATCTCCCCACTTCTATCTCCCTAGTTTTTCCCCAGTCTAATGAATCCCACTGTAAACAGTTAGTAGGGCATTCTTCATTCTGTGCAGGCTCTCCATCCTGCTGACAGTACTGAGTAGCTGTGAAAATCCTAAGAAAACAGACCTCCAGGTTCCTTCTTTAAAACAGAGCACCATTACCAGGGTCACTTCTCCTTAATGCTCCTTTGCTCAAGAATGGCAAAACCCAATTGGTCACTGTTTCCTGGGCAGAAACTGTGTTTGGGATGTTACTTACAACTGTCTTTAGTATCCTTCAAACAATGAGACCAGTTACCTCTCATAAATTTCATTCCAATCTTAGAAGTTCAATGAGCCCTTTTCATGTAAATGGCTGTCTATCTATATATCTATCTATCTGTTTGTTTATATGGTTCTTCTGGGGCTTGAACTCAGGGCGTTGAACATTCTAGGCAAGGGCTTTACCATTGAGTTACACCCTCAGCCCTGTAACATTCTTTTAAAAATTAGACTATAAATCATGTTATGTAGGTAAAGTGTACCAAATAAGAAGTTCATCCTGGATGGATAAGCATAGGTAATTCTATCTTTTGGAACAATGTAGTCTTATTGGCACTAAGAGTCTGAAATCTTCTGCCCTTTACACTGGCCATATTTCCATATCCTACTAGCAAGCAGCTGATTCTTCTCTTCACACTCAGCAGTAGGCCTCGTACTGTAGTGTGGTGTCCTGTGTCTATTCCCTTCGAGGTCTCCAGGTCACCTGTGATCCATATCCTGCGTCATCCCAACCCTTTTTTGTCCTCTGATTTGAGGAAAGGTGGTTGGTTGGAGGCCAGCATCCAGGACTTGAAACATTCACTGTATTTCTCTCTTCCTGAAGGAAGGGGCATGAATTATTTTCCCCAAAGTCAAAGCTAACAGCCTTTTTGACAAAAACAGAAAGCTTCAAGGCTTCCAGAAAGGAAAATCTGAAAAGGAAACTGGGTACACAGAGGGATCAAGGGACACACGTGGAATCACTAAAACCCCTGCATTTGACCATGAAAAGCCTGCTTCTGACTTCTACCCAGGTTCCATTCTGTTGTGGACCCACAGAACCTATAACCCAGAAATAAGAGTTATTCTCTGAGTCCCGTTCGCGTGTATTTAACATGTGGACTCAGCATGCACATATAAGAAAGAGGGAAACAAATGTGTGCATTGATAACCACTGCCACGGTGTCCCCAGGAGCAAAGGCCCCCGAGTGAGCATGAGGTAGACAGATAGGTGGATATCGTGGCTTAGGTTTCGGTGTGTCAGATGAGCTACTGAGGTTCACTGACATGCTCTTCTTGTGACCCCCTCCCTCTTTGCAGCTTTATACCACACACTCTATATCTGCACATTAATTAGGTTATGCAGAGTTCACAAAAATTATAAGTACACTGAATGTTCAGGGGGGAGCATGGACTCTCTGTAAGAAGTTTTTTTTTTTCTTTTTCTGGAACTCAGTCACTCTAAAACTGCCTGCCACTTTACCACCCCTCCCTGCCTCCTGGAAGTTCAGCACATGTCATCTCTTATAAACTGTACAAAAAACTTGGGAAGCTCAGTGGGGTTAGGTCACATCGTAAGGGATGAAGTCACTTAGTTAACACCGTAGGGTGGGATATGAGGGTTACTTAAAGCATGAAGAAGAGTTAAGGCTATCTGGAAATTTAAAAATGAGGCAAACACGAGAGGGCAAGGGAAGGCTGGCTTATGACCGCCCATGACAGTAATCTCAATGTCACCAACATTACCAAAAATAAACAAACAAACAAATAAATAATTAAAAATTTAAAAAGTTCAAGAACATATGACAGTTTTAGTATATTCATTCAGGTGGGGTTTGACATAGGTATAAGTATAAGCAGAGAGAGAGAGAGGGAGAAAGAGAGAGCTCAGCATAGAAGAGCTTGTACTAGTATCTGAGTACCACAGTGGCAAGGCTGCTTAGTCACAAGGTCTCTTCAGCCCTCAGGGAATCACACATAGTTGCTTCTCAGCACATTTTTAGAAAACTTTTCTAAAGATAAGGATTACTATGGCAGTCAACTTGCAAATGAAACACATTATGCACCTAGTAGCCCATCAAACAAGTACATGTCCAGACAGAAACCTTTGAGAGCAAAGGAAACAGAAGATTTTCTCATGCAGGGACTTCTAGTATAGTCTTTCATCAGAATCTTTTGGGAGACACAGAACACACTGATGGCCAAGACCTGCAGTTTGAGACTCTAGCTCAGTTGGTATGGGGTAATGCATGATGACTTTTAAAAGTGCCCCAATGATTGAAAAACAGCTACAATAGTGCTTGTTAAACCTCAGATACCTGCTATTCCCCTTTAGATACTTACCATGGGATGTGACTTAATATTTACTTTAAATGGACCTATTTTTTAGTTCACCACATTTATTTTGGTTGGGAATTTCACAACACTGTAATATATATAAAAGAAATTTTCATGTGAATTGTCAAAAATTATAAAAATATATAGAAAAAAATTTGTGTTTAAATTCTGGTTGATACAGTTACCTGGGAAGGATCTAGAGTTTAAAGTTAGCTATGAATTAAATGAAAAATTACAAGTGTTCTGAACAAGGCTGAAACTATCGTTGCAAGAGTCAGTCTTTGAGCTCAGTGTAACCAGAATGATAAAAAGGGAATGGGAAGACCACGTTGCTTTTTTTTTTTTTTTAATGCTTCCTAAGGCTGTGTTTTAGACCAATGTAAACATGATTGACTTTAAGAAACTTGGTGACACAGGAAAGTGACTGCCACACTACCCAGAATGATGGTTCACACAGTGGCTTCAACTATTGATAGAAAATATATTTTCCCAGGTATGGTGGCATATCCCTATGATTCTATTACTTGGGAGGCTACACAGTGAATTCCAGGACAGAAGTTATGACCTTGTCTAAGAAAAAAAAAAAAGAAAAAAGAAAAAGGCAATTTTCATCAGGTACAATATTGGATCTCGGTAGATTGTTCATTGCTAACTCAGGCATGTTTTCATAAATGGGACTGAAGAGCTGGTTTGACAAGTTCTACCTCCACCGTGGGGATGCCTGATTGGGCACAGAGGGTTCCTCTCTCTTCCATGTGTAACTGAGGCCTTCAGATGCAGTGAAATGTGGCTATGTCTTAGATACTTGCTTCCCTAATGGGATCTAATCCCATGGGCTTGCCATGTGTGACCTCATGAAGCATGTTCTCCCAAACACCTGATCAGACAAGTGCCCTCAGTGAGCCGAGCTTTATTACCCAGAGAAGACTGAGGTGCTGTTCAACTGGGAGGTCTCATCTTTCCCAGTGAGCATGCATGGCACCCTCTATAGACGTGGCATCTGAAGCCATGTCATGCCTTCTCTCCATTGTACTACTACCTTCTGTGACCTCAAAGCCCACACGTGTCCCTGTGCAATAAGAAAGGGGATGAGATTCTGCCAAGGGTCTCCTTAGCTTCTAGGTAGTAAAGGGGACACCCTGCTAGGAACAATTGGGGATGGTGGGCTTGAGAAATAAGTTAAATGATATGCAATGAGAGAGGAAAAAATACATAGCTGGAGGTGAAGAAGACAAATAATGAGCTCTTTTTCCCATCTGAAAGGAGAATATAAGTGGCAAAGGAGGAAATCAGGCTGTTGGAGGTTGGCAGGGGGTGATTTATTGATCAACACCTTAAGTGTGTGCCCCCCAAAAGGCACATGGATGGAAAATTATTTGCACCAGTGTGAAAGACAGGAGCCATCCCAAGAAGCAGGGGGAGATATAAATTTCTCAGGAGGAGAAAATGAGGAAGTAAAGATTCTTTTCTTCTAAGCCACTGAAAACAAGGCACTGGTTTTGAGGTTGAAGAGACCTCAAGGCACGCAGCTGGCTTGGGCTCTGACAGACAAATCGCTGAGGCATAGACTCAAGTGCAGTCTTGGGTAGAGTCAGAGACATCTTAGCCTTGCTGTACAAGCATGCAAGGGGTTTCGGCAAAGTTTCTCAGGGATGTTGCTAATGACAGGAGATGCAGTGGAAGGGCAGGAAGCTCTGTCCCCATGTGAAGCTTTGTTATCACAAGAGTAGAGACTGCTAGCCGAAATAGTAAGGGGAGCTGGGGAGAAAGGGAACCAAGGTAAGTTGTTTCACTTAAACTCTGGAGGTGGCAGACGAACACCCTTCTCTGTGCACATGCTTGAAGAGAGCACAACAAATCTCGACGCTATCTCTAGAGCCTGACTCAACAAGCTCCCCAACTGCTTATTTTTTCCTTCACAAGAACTTCTAGTTTAAAATGGCATTCTATTCTAGCTCTATTTATAGGCATGCAGGAATATTTTTGGCTTAAATTATTGAAAGTAAGTTAAACCTAGATCTTGAGTTACGACACCAAATATAGGGAGACATTTTCCTTTCCTAAGGTTGCAGATTTAGGCAAGCTAAGTTTACATTGTGTTTGGAATTTTAATCTCTTAACATATATGCCACTTCCACTGCTCATAATTTTTTTTCTTTCTCAGAAGGAGCTAATGCCAGCTCCCCTGTGCTGTGGCGTCTTTCCATTTGAGAATCAGCAGAAATTACATGAAGGTACAGTCTTACCAAACACAAATACAGAGAAATCTAATTCTCTATGATAATCCACCTTAGTACTAATGCGGATAGAAGCATTCCTCCAAGAAAAACTGTCCAATTAATGGTAGGGGCAGATTCTAGAAGACACTTCAAGTGTCAATGTTGCATTTGAGTTTTCAAAAGTTCTAATCACTTCTATCTATCCCTTCCCATTGTGTGTGTGTGTATGTGTGCATGAGTATGTGTGTATGTGTGCATGAGTGTGTGTGTGCATGTGTGTGTATGTGTGCATGAGTGTGTGCGTGTGTATGAGCGTGAGTGTGTGTGTGTTGGGCCAGAGGTTGACAGTGGGTGTTGTCTTTCGCAATCACTCTTCATCTGAATGTTTTAAGGCAGGGCCTCTCACTGAACCTGGCATTCACCAATGGGCTAACGTGGCCCACCAGGGAGCTAGGGATCAGCCTGTCTCTACTTTCACATCTGTGCTAGGGTTACAGTGGCATCACAGGACCACAGACCCTCACCATCACATCTGGCTTCCACTTAGGAGCGGGTGGTCCAAACTTAGGCCAGTGCACTTGCAAAGTAGGCACTTTATGGACTGAGCCATTTCCTGAGCCTGAGTCTGAGAATGTAGAAGGGGTTAAAAAACTTCTGCCAGGAGGGAAATACACTTACTTTTTTCTTAGTGGTCAAGACAAACTAGAAACCGAGAGTGCCTTCTGTCTTGTACTTATTTAAGAAAAGATAATCTCCTACTCAGAAGCGGGGTTTCAAATTTTAGTTCTTTATTTGTATTTTTACTGTGCCCACAAAATAAAGACATAACGCATAACATTTGACAGTGACTCCTATGACCTAAGGGTAAACTGGTTCAGACAGAGAACTCTACATTTGGATGACTGACAGATGGAAGCTGAGGCAGAGAATTTAAAGGGAGATTTCAGCCAGAGTCCCGAGGGGCTCTTAATAGCTTCCCAGGTGCCTGTTCTTGTCACCACCGCAGGGTCCCTCATGGAGATTCAGAGGCTGCAGTGTCTTGTTTGAAGAAGTCACTCTTCAGCAGAGCTCTCCTGGCTCAGAGAGAACGTTCTCCCCAAATTGGGCATTATGGAGTGAGGGACCCGCTCACCTCGACTTACTGCAGGGACTCGGCTGGGTTTATTTTCTCTTGCCACCTTCTCTGTGCTTACAGAGAACAGCTGACGAGGAGAAGCTCAGCTCCAGCAGACACAACTGCAGCACAACTACACCCGCGGCTCGGGGAATAGAGAGGGGGGGTGTGCAAAACTTGTCAGAGCGAGAGATTACTCTCTGCTTTGCAAGATAAACTTCTTTCCCCCAGTTTTGCCCGTTCTGCCCCAAACACTCCAGAAACAGTGCAAAACTTTTATTTCTTAGAGTTTGTGCACAAATGAGAGGTTACTGAGTCCTAACCTTTCTCTAGCTGGAATCTTCCAGGGTGTCACGTTCTGCAAGCTGCGTGGTGTTTGATACACAACACGCAGGGCAAAGAGCATTTGACTGTATTGTCTAACCAATTTGAGTTTTCTTTTTAAATTCTTAATTAATTTATTATTTGTATGCATGTGTGGGTGCCCCCTTGAATTTATGTACACCAAATACTTGCACTCAGGGGCTAGATCCCCTGGAACTGGAGGTAGAGGGGGTTGTGAGTCATCATGTGGGTGCTGGGAAACAAACCCAGGTCCTCTGCAAGAACAGCAAGTGCTTTTAGCCACTGAACCATCTCTCCAGGCCTAAATTTAAGTTTTAAAATCTTAACCAGGTAGTGAGGGCACACATCTTTAATCCCAGCACTCAGGATGCAGAGGCAGGAGGATCTTTCTGAGTTCAAGACCTGCCTAGTCTACAGAGCTAGTTTTAGGACAGCCAAGGCTACACAGAGAAACCCTGTCTTGAAAAACAAACCAAACCAAAATCAAAAACAAAACTAAAACAAAAAGATGTATTAAATATCTTTAACTTGCTGTCCTTAAGTTTTTTTGCTAAGTTTTATGCTCTTTGTGTGCCCAGACGTCCTAGACTGTGGGACAGGATGACAATGGTTGGCCCACCTCAGGGATGGATTCCCTTGAATGAAAGAAAACTTGCAAGAATAACAACCATGATTGTTAGGCTGATTATACAATGAGAAAATTCAGGACCAAACATATAACAGGTGCCATGCCCAACACACTGCCCCTTGGAGTCTGAGAAAGCTCCTATGGGCTATATGGTTACATTAGCAATAAGAGATACCCAGGGAAACAAATTATCCCTTCCAGGAATCAGTGGGTATTTATCTCTGTCATTCATCTGGGTGTGGGGCTCTGATTTTTATTTTTTTGCATGGATAGTGGAATTAATCATTCTTTGAAGCTAAGTGGAAGCTGTTTCTAGGGTGCTGCACTCTTAACCAAGCCTAGTCATTTCTTTCTCTCTCCAGCCTCACGCCTGCATGGGAGATGGAGGTAATGATTTATATGTCGTAAACAGCTCTGACAGAGGCACTCCATCTTGACTTCCTCCTTCGCCAGGACTAATAGGAAGCTTATCTTTTCCTTTTTGTAATAGGGAGCTGTCAGGTTCTATGACCCACCACACAATTCAATCACTCATAGAAGGGTTCACCTTTGGTGATGACACCTTGGTGTTGGAGAAGCTAGGTGGAGGCCATGCCCTGCCATGTATCAAAATAATGGCAGTTAGGGGCTAGAGAGCAATACTGCCTAGCTGACAAATGCCACCTGCTTCCTGAATTTAAACTCTCTGTCATGACTGGGCATGGTGGTGCGTGCCTTTAATCCCAGCACTTGGGAGGCAGAGGCAGGCAGATCTCTGTGAGTTTGAGGCCTCCCTGGTCTACAAGAGCTAGTTCCAGGACAGGCTCCAAAGCTACAGAGAAACCCTGTCTCGAAAAACCAAAAAACCAAAACAAAGCAACAACAAAAGAAACTCTGTCATGACCTACTCAGGTGTATCTTCTCTAGCTTGGTATGTCTCCTGTCTTGGGTACAGAATATTTAGCCATCCAAGCAAAGAAGGGATTCTCAAAAAAAAAAAAAAAGAAAAAGAAAAGAAAAGCAACCCACCCAGGGAAGAGAGTACAAGCTGAAGCTGATCAGAGTCCTTAACAAAGCCCCCGGTGCTCAGTGTGGTCTTGCTGGCAGCACACTCCCCTGCCTGAAGTCATCCTCACCCTCCTACTCACGCTGTGCTATGCTGACTCCCACGTGGGTTTTATGTGGCACTGGGGCTCAAACCTTGGTCTGTTGACATGCCAGATGAACAGTCTACCAACTGAGCTACATCACCAGCTAAAGTGTATTCTAGGCTGGTCTTGAACTCTTGATCCTCCTCCTTCATGCTCTTCAGTATTTGTCTACCTGGGTTTGGCACCATGATGGGACAGGTTGTTTCTAAGTTTACAACAGGATTGGTTATAGTGACCAGCAAGAGCATAAAATTGGTACGTCTAGTATTTTAAAAGATAATATATTCCAAACTCATGAGATCAAGGGTCACATATGTTTGCCATAATTGTATATATGAAGACTGAAACCTTTATATATATAACAGACAGAAGTTATATAAGATGGAGGGTTTTTCATGACCTAATGTGGAATTTCTGTTTCAAGAAACCCTGAAATAGGGTTTGAGTGAAGACCGAATGTGGATACAGTGTTTGCCATGGTGTCAGGCAGAAGGAAGTTCTCACCTGAAGTGAACGAACTTGAGCTGTCAAGAAGGAAGGTTACTAAACATCCTTTTACCATTAGGTAGCTTCGTGAGTGGGAGGCAGTAAACCCGAGTGAAGATGCTGCCTGGAGAAATGGTCTCCCAACTCTTTGACTCAGTACTCTCAGCTAGCATTTTCCAAAGTCAGGTTCACTGCTATGTTACCTGCCCCCCCAAAATAGATTGGTGACCTACTGTTTAGCAGTTCATGATAAGGTAAAAGGGTTCAAACCCAAATCGATGACTGACTTCATGAACTGGAATCTTGCTATGGAAAAGCGGAGTGAGTGTCAGTAGAACAGATGGGTGGCGTAGTGTCTCGGATGACTCTCTTCTAACTGTGGACCATAGTTTTAATAGAATATTTTAAATAGTAATTATCCTCTAAATTGAGAAAAAAAAGTTCCTTATGGACAAATAAGCTTGACGGAAAATGCTTCACTCCAGAGCCTTTCTGGACAGTATATATTACTGTCTTAAAGTTTTACAGAAACTCTGAAAAACATGGATTTGCTTAAACTATAGCTTCCCATGCTACGCCAGCCAGGCTCATGTGTTTGCGCTCTAGTGGCTTTTTTATCACGTCTATAGTAAAGACAGCATCAGGTCACAGCAGCCGCCTGTGAAAGCACCACCCGGCCCCAGTAAACACCTTCCAGGTGGAATGCTCTTTTCCTTGTGGCTCAACCATTCTAAGGAAACTGAAGAATTCTGTATTTTCTCTTCTGTTGAAAATGTTTCCTTTAAATATAAAACTACCCTTTTATAAAAGTTTTTCTCCCACTAGTTTCTTGTTTTGTGCATAAAAAAAGACAGTGTCTTCACATCCTCTACCCCCAGGGATGTCTTTCAAAACCTCTACTGTCTGGTGAGGACTGGTATTTAAAACGCTTTCATCAGTGCATCAGTTGGAGCTTGGTTGGCAATGTCCTAAGATCAAAGTGATCATGTCCTCTGTTGGGCTTAATTCTAAATCCATTTGTGTTAATTATTTTCTACAAAGATCTTATGTATAATGAGCAGAGGACCTAGACACCCTCTTGTGATTTCAAATTAATTTCTTAGCATAACTTGGTAGTGAAAGGGAATCTGACACACACATTTGATCTGCTAAGAAAGCCAATTTGGAAAACAAATTGAAGGCAGGCAGAGACCCTGTTAGCATTCTCAGGTATGCGAAGCCATGAGCATATGCATGCCTGCACATTCATTTCAAGGAACTGAGAAACTCTTCCCCACTTCCATCATCCAATTATGCCTGTGTGTCCGCTTACTTTTAAAAGTATAACCAGATATTATTTAGATGAAAAGATGGGAGGAACACACTCCTCTTGTGAGAGAAAGCTGCTTGGGTCAGTGTGGCCGAAGGTTCAAAGGGTGACACCATCTATACTTGCAAAGCCTGAAAAAGCCCCACAGACTGCCTGTGCTCATCAGCCTTCCTACAGACCATCTCTGAATTCAGGTCACTGAATGACCAACGGTAAAGGAAGAAGCGTTCCATAACCTGGAATTGTGTTTAGCCCCCTGACCATGGTGTCCTAAGATATATGACACCCATAACCATGGAAGCATTTGGACTTTGTTTGGGTCAAATGTGATGTTTTTCTAGTGGACATTTCGGCATCTTATGCCCATTGAGGGTTAGTCCATGCACATTCCAAAGGGCTGGGGAGCAAGATACGATGATAACTTGATCCTAATCCAGGTATACAATTCCTTATATACTGTCATTCATGTTGGATCTAATTCCAGAATGTTAAATGTCGCATACTAGAAGTATCTCCAGGGTGAGAGAAAATGTGACATTGTCAGGGAGCGTGTTCTGATTTCAAGGGAGCTAAGGAGAGCTTTTGCCATGTTAGACTCTCCACAAATTTCCTATTTTATCACTCCAACTTGTGCAAGAATATACAATCATCTCCATGCTATAGATGATGGTTGCCATCGGATCAAAGATTGATCCCCTTCCTAGTGACTCTTATATAAGAAAGTGTTAAGAACACTGACTTTGGAGTCAGATTGAACAGGTTAAAAACACAACCCTGCCACTTGGTAGCTGTAGATGTGGGCAGGATGCTTCACAGTTCATAATCAAGTGTCCCCATTTGCAACATGGGCATTACAGAATTATCCATTCCACAGTTTAATGTCAGAGTATAAAAAATGTGCTTATAATCTGTCTCCCAGGTCTGGCACATGGCACATGCTTAAGAAATGTTTTTAGTAGTTACTTAGTTACTGCTGGAATATAGCATTGGGCATAGGGTAGCTGCTGCCATGATGCAGCCAGAGTGAGAGGGGAAGGAACTTGAATAACAGGTAAGAAACAGCTAGAGTCAACCATAGCGAGAGCCACAGCACATTGATCTGAATCAAAGCAACTGTATTCTGATGCAATACTGCTTTCATGTTGGTCTTTACAGATCTTGAGGAAGAACTGAAAATAAGTCGGAGAGTCTCCAGCTTGAAGCTGGTCTTAGAGGCTGTCATGACAACATCTGCTAACACCAATCTCTGGGTCACAGTGGGTAGACATGGGTAAGTGCCTTGGCCCCTTTCTGCAGCTTCCAAGTACTTGGCTAAGTGTGTGTGCGTGTACAGGGAATGTGCACGGGGATGGGGTGGGTTTAAGCACGTTCTGACTCTGATGACTAGAGGTTTGATGCCGTTACCTCGTCCTAGGTACCCTTCCTACTCACTTTCCTGCAAAACAACCAACCCACATTGTCAACACCAGCAGCTTCTACTGCCCATATGGCAAACTGCTCTCTTACCCCGGGGTTATTCGTATGGATTTTGGCTTGAACCTCAATTTCAATGTACACATCAGACACTCAGTCTTAATGAGAGGCAGGATAGTAATATGAACTGTGGAATTAGAAAGAAAGGAATTCAAGTCCAAGCACCACCACTTATTAACCTCTGACCTTAGGTAAGTGCCTTAACCTTTGCAGCTTGAGGTGCCATGCCCTTAAAAATGAGGACCACATTAGTCCCACATTACAGGTTTATCTGGAAGAGGAAATTATGCCAAGCGCTTCTGGAACACAGTGGATGCTTGCTAAACATGAGCTGCTTTTATAATTCCAACTGAATTAGTTCATTTGGCTACCACTGAAAACTAGTATTGTCTCCCTGGATATTAGCCAAAGGAATCAGGCAACAAGAAGAATAGAAACACTCGCAATTCTCACTCCTAAAAGGCTAAACGAGTCCAGACATGGAGGCTTGTCGGTAGCCTAGCTGCCTGAGATTCCTGTACAGTGTTTTCTGATCCCCTAACTGAAACTCCATGACACAGACAGATATAATCAGATAACGACTACAATCAATAATGATAACAGAAATTATTATTTATTTTCATAAACACAGAATATGTGCGTCCCGCTGAGTTACACACATCACATGCCAGTATTCACTTTTGGGGCAGTCAATCAATGAGAGCTCTCAATATCCACCCACAGAGGTAGGAGGTTGAAGACAGAGCTGGGGATGAGAAATTACCCTCGGCAGAGTGACACATTCACCAAGTTAATCTAATCCAGGGGGCCATTGGGGGCTGTTGCAAACCTGTGAATATGGAACAGACTTGATTGATTTTCACTGCAGGAGCTAAAACTCCATTGTTATTTGCAACAAATATCAGGAAAGATGAAGCCGTGAAAGGATTGTATATCAAGCCTCCAGTGCAGCCATAAATCAGAAAATGAAGTTTAAAAGATTAAAAAAGGGTTAGAGGAAGGCTAGATCTGTGCCTGAAGAGGCCTTGGTTCTTAAAGCATAAAGCCCAAATTAAAACTAGGGGCAGTAAAAGCCAGTCTCAACTCAACTGAACATTTGCCCTGGAATGAAGATGACCTAGCTCAGGACACCTTGGCTGCTCCTTCTTATGGGTGGGTATTTACAGCCACATCACCAGAAGGAAACAGACAGCAGTATACCCTCTCCTGCCTCCCAGGAAACTCATCTTGGAAACCCCATCCTCATCCTGCACCTCCTTCATTCTGTGCATCCTTCAAATTGCCATGGCAACCTTTTGTGTTACTCCCGAGAAGTAACACTGAGCCTCAGCCAGCACTTCTGTAAGTGTGCACTGGAATTCTCCATGGGTTGCCTGGGGAGTCCTATCAGAGTTACCAAGACCAGCATTCCTTGTGCTGAGGTCAAGTGACTGATGCTAAAAAACATATAGTGGGTGATCACGAGGCACACTGCATTTTGAGAGTCCTGGCTTAAGCTGATTTCACAGGCAGCTTGTCTCCTCTCTGCACTGTGAGGACCGAATGGTTCATTTGTTTTTCTAAGACTACCTTTGTAGTACCTGGTTTGTGTGGTACCTACCATGTACCCAGCATCCAGAACGTTCTCATCATTGTAGAAACCAAGGACCAGGCCAAAATAGCTTGCAGAAATGTAGAAGACAGGATTCTAGGTGCACACAAATCTGCACCCTACTCCTGGGTCTGCTTGTTACTAGGTCTATCTTTGTTACTATTGTTGACTTCTCAAGCCAACACTCACCTCTCTACATCTCTGTTTACAAATCTCTAAAATGGGCAGAATGCCTAAGTCATAGGATTAAGAGAAGGAAAGAGTTGTAAGATACATACAGAACCACTAGCCCCAAGCCTATGTTGATGAAGGGCTGGAAAAATGCAGTTAGTATTCTATAGCTTAAACTGGTAGAGTGTCTAACCAGCTCTCTTAAAAGCATGTCAGGTAGCTAAATTGGTACTTTCCCTCAGAAATTGTTCTTTTGGGAGAGGCTAACTTGCCTAACCCCATGACCTATGAGAAATAACCTTAAAGAAGTTCCCATTGGGAGCAAGAGCCGGTGGATGTTCACATCTGTGAGGCTGTGGCCCGGAGGTGTCTAAATGTCCATCAATAAGATTTGCAAAAATCATGGTCACATTAAAAGGATAAACGTTAGTTCTGCAGAGTCAAGAAAACATAACTGAGCTTAGGGGTGGACAGGCATGGCCATGGGCAGGAGGCAGGAGAGTGGACACATGACACCGTTTAACCATCCAGGGAAGAGCTAGCTGGTTCCTGTGAAGCCACCCAGTACAAAAGTAGCCCTTTCAGAGTGCCCAGGCCTCTAAACACAAACTGTTGAATTAAGAAAGCTTTGTCAAGGACTTCCGAGAGATGGAAATTAGTGATGGAATTCTCCGGCAGTATGGCCACAAAGTATCATTTTCTTAATGAGTAGAAACCATAGAAAGAAGGAATGAAAACCCCCATTAGATTTTCGGTTGGACTGGGCTTCAAATCCCAGCACTACCATATCAGAGCCATGAGATTTTGGGGAAATACCATGCATCCCTTAGTCTTAGCTCTGGTGTAATCCATTCTCTTGACAAATGGTGACCTACTGCCTAGCACATGCCCACATTGCTCCAACTGCTGGAGCTTTGCCCCTCTCTTTCCATAGAGAGTATGGCTTTCTGAGGGATGAGGCAAGGCAGGCAATGAGCCAATGGTTTATTAAGTTATGCTCAGAGCTAAGAAAAATGATCAGGCAAAGGACACGGAGAGTGACTGGGAAGGAGCGTGCGCCATTTCTCACCAAGTATTCCGGGAAAAATTATTTGATAAAGTGGCAACCGAGCAGTCACTGACAGGAAGTCTATGGCTTCAGCTGGCCTAGAGAATAACACAACCTTCCTGGCAGAATTACAGCACCAACACAATGGGATAAGGTCATAGAAATTAGTACGTAACATCCAGGTACAACCAACAAGCAACGCTTTTATCATAGTTATTTAAATACTATTTCCATTAGCTGTTAGGGGAGTCTGGATGAAGTCCATTAGGAAACTTATCTCATTATATCTGCCTCACCTTTCAGAAGATGGGTTATGACAAGACACAGCTTGAGTGCTCACACCTTCGAGAGTCTATTTATAACAGGTTTAAAAGCAAATGTCACCCTGGCCTAGGTTCCCAGGGCAATGTCAACCAGTCATAATGAGGCATACGATATCTCCAGGCTCATCCTGCCAGGAGAGAGTGCCAAGGGTGATTTCTTACTAACCAGCTCCCATCCATGGCTAATTAATTCACTTGAATACCAATCCTGTTGCCTAGAAAGGGCACTAAGGGCCCATTGCCCCTGGGTACTGGGAGCCTAGGAGAGTAGAGCATAGAGGAGCTTCCTAAGCACAGAAAGACTCAAGGTGTTTGTTTCTCTGTGCTGTCTTGGGAAACTCAAGTGAGTGAGCGACCAAGTGTGTCTGCATGTGTGTGGGTGTGGAGGACGTTGTGAGCACTCTGACCAGGTATAATAAAGGCACCAATCACTAGGAGTGGCATTTCAGTGGCTGGAAAGATTGCTCTGGGTATAAATTATTCAC
>PVIU01005327.1:22736-115256 GCA_004026605.1 Ondatra zibethicus | reverse complement strand
GTATTGGGAACAAGTCACACATCCTGTTATACCTATCACTAGCTGGCCCATGCCACCCCAAGAAAGGGCCTAAGTGTTCACCATACATGGCCAGTGCCAGCTGTAGGTGACCCAACTGTCTCCCCCTGCGCTCTCCACACCTAGCCCTGCTTCTTGACCAGTAGGCCAAGGCCAAGAGTCTTCCAAAATGGGGAGACTTGCACAGCTGCAGACCCCAGATGAGGGCTGGAAGCTGGTATTCTGACATCAGAGCACCTGCTCCAGTGGATAGCAGCATGGCCCCTCCTTGCTGGTGGAGGGAAGCAGAGTTTGGTTGCATGTTCTGGCCTGGGAAGCAGGACTGAGCTCCAGTGTGATTGCTTTTCCAGGTCGTGTCTTATGCAAAGTTCCTGTACCCTACTAATGCCCTGGTTACACACAAGAATGACAGCCATGGCTTGCTGCCCCAGCCTCGGCCCAGCATCCCCCGGGCTCCACCAGGTTCAAGACACAAGCCTGTGCCTACCAAGTCAACACCAGCTGGCACAGAACTAGGTAGTCGAGTTGCCTTCACCATGGCACAGGGAGGCAGCCGCGCTGGCCGGGCTAGGGTTGGTGATGGGCAGACAGCAACATAAGCCACATCCGCACTGAGGCCTCTCAGAGGAAGAGGGCTCCAGATAGCTCTGCCGAGGAATGCATCGGTGTGGGAGGGGTGCTGTCCAGATGTCACTTCTTGTACCCAAGCCCTGACCCTTGACCTAAAGTCCCCCCTGTGATGTGTGGTGGGAGAGGGGCAGCGTGGGTTCTCATCAGGATGCTGAGTGTCTCTGCTTACAGGAAGCGATGGCGGAGACGCGGTAGAGTACAACCCCAACCTCCTGGACGACCCACAGTGGCCGTGTGGGAAGCACAAGCGGGTTCTTATCTTTGCTTCATACATGGTGAGTTCCACAGCCCCGCGTTGTTTAGAGTTCACCCTCCACACCCAGAGGCCCAGAACAGCCATTACAGGGCACCTTGTCCCCATCCAGCACCAGCAGGTAGGGGAACAGGGCCATAGACAAGGACAGTGTGCCAAAGCAGGATAGCCAGCCATGTTGGACAGTCTTCTGGGATCAGGACAGGCAAGCTGAGCCATTTTATCCTCAGAAATGCAGGTACCTCTCTGAAGTCCCACATACTCATGTCTAGGCCGCAAGGCATCCTCTCAAAGCACCTAGGCTCCACCTACCTCTACTTCTGTTATAGACCACGGTTATAGAGTATGTGAAGCCTGCAGACCTCAAAAAGGACATGAATGAGACCTTCAGGGAGAAGTTCCCTCATATCAAACTGACATTGAGCAAAATTAGGAGGTAAGAAGGAGCCAGGCAGATACCCCTACCCAGCCACATAACCTGGCCCTGGGCTTTCTCCTTGGAGAAGTGTCTTTCCTGACAGCCCACAGCACGTGGTGTAGCCATGGTGGCTGCTGCTTCGTCCTAGCCTCATGACCATAGATTTGCCCCAGAGACATGGCTCCCATCCCACCCACAGTTTAAAACGGGAGATGCGGAACCTGTCTGAGGAGTGCAGCTTGGAGCCCGTGACCGTGTCCATGGCCTACGTGTACTTTGAGAAGCTTGTGCTGCAGGGAAAGCTCAACAAACAGAACCGCAAACTGTGCGCTGGCGCCTGTGTCCTGCTGGCTGCCAAGATCAGCAGTGACCTCCGCAAGAGCGAAGTGAAGCAGCTTATTGACGTGAGTGCTGAGTGCAGGTGTGCACGCAGCAGAGCACCCTGGTGCCAGGCAGGGGCCACAGATGGGGGTGACCCACTGACCCTTTGCTTCCTTCACTACAGAAGCTGGAAGAAAGGTTCCGGTTCAACAGGAGAGATCTCATTGGATTTGAGTTCACGGTGCTTGTAGCTCTGGAACTGGCCCTGTACCTGCCTGAGAACCAAGTGTTACCTCACTACAGACGCCTCACCCAGCAGTTCTAGCCAGAACAGCGCCCACAGGAAGGCTGCTTGGTAGGAAGGCATGTAGCTTGGCTAGAACATTGAGGCAACTAGTGTCCTGCCCCTCCTCCAGTCTGCACCTGCCCCACAGCCCAAGGTGACTTGCTCTCCTTGGAAGGGGACACCAAGGAAGCCTTCACTCCAAGTGCACCACACCTCAAAGCACTTCTGATAATTTTCCTGGACTAATGCGTGGAGCTTACCTTGCTTTGTGTCCCGAGACCAGCCTGGTTTAGTGTGGCGAATCCTGAGGTCCAGCCTTTGTTTTGAGACCAGCCTGGTTTAGTGTGGCGAATCCTGAGGTCCAGCCTTTGTTTTGAGACCAGCCTGGTTTAGTGTGGCGAATCCTGAGGTCCAGCCTTTGTTTTGAGACCAGCCTGGTTTAGTGTGGTGAATCCTGAGGTCCAGCCTTTGTTTTGCCTAGTCTCTGCATCCCTTCACAGTTTTGAGACAGTTCCTGTGGCGAACATGCTGGGATTGCCAGCCAGGCTTACCTGGAAATGGCTGTGCAGACTGACGCTGTCTCCTGGTACCCTGCATCCATCTAAACAGAGCCCTCTTGCTGTCAAGGTAGAGGGGAGGGCAGATACCTTGACCCATTCTGATTCTGCTTATTCTTTGGACCTTGTCAAAGCATCTGTCACTGTGAAACCCATCACACGTGTAGCAGGGCTTGGCAGACACCACCCATGCCTCCTGCCAGAAACTTCCCCTGCAGCATTGGACCTTTTAAGACAACTGCAAACTTGAGGCTCTTGACTTTCCTAAGCAATACTGTGACTGAGAAAGGTGTAATAGTTTGGAATTTGATCTCTAAGGGAAAAGCAGCTGGTCCTGTAAAGTCTGCTGCATAACTCTGAAACCATACTTGACCCTCAGGCAGGAAGGCACTGATCCTCCTTTAACAGCATCTAGGCCAACTTGCCTGTGCATCCCCTGTGCCACTGTCCCTTTGCTCCCCTAGGACTACGGGTCTTGGCCACCAGTCCTACTAGCAGCTCCACAGCCTCATTCCCCCAGTAATGCTCATGCCTCTCAGGCCTGACATCAAACAACCCAGGACCAAGAATAGCTCCAGCATGAGAGAACCTTGCAGGATATAACAAATTAATCTTTCATCTTGACCACGCTTATGCTGGTACAAGCAAACCCATACCCCTACAGAGCATCTTGGACGCAAGACAATGGCCCTACCAAAAAATGTCATCTTCAAGGTAGTCCCATCATTTTGTTTAAGATGAACTTCCTAGACACCGCTCCAGCTTACAGGCAGCTTCCCCTAGATGCATAGTTTGAGGTATTAAAGCTGGTAAACAACAGTAACTTGACCTGTATGTTTATGTCGTAAGGTTTATTGTTTACCAAGTGGGTCTGCTGGAGCCATGACTCCCAGTCATGCTACAAGCTGCTTCAACAAAACCAATCCTTAAACCAAACGGCAGGCTAAATCCAGAATCCTGAGCTGTCTCCATGGTGTCCAGCTGGACTGTGACCCAATGCCAGACCTGGTGCTGCACCCTTAGCACCCAACAGTAGGCACAAATGTTTGAGAGTATCTGACCTCAGAATGTCATGTATGTCAGGTAGGTTTTGAATGGTGTTAAAATGTTTTTGTTAAATTAAAACTTGGTTTTGCAGCAAACTCTCTAGTTTGTCCCCTTTCAGATGTGTGCTGCCCCTGTGCAGGTCACAGCTCCACCCATGTTAAAACATAGTAGACTCAACTGGCAGAGGTACTTTTTCTCACTTTTATTTATGACAGATTTTTCCCGATCTCGTCTGGTCAAAAGTTCCTAACAAAGCAAGAAGAAAAAAAAAAATCCCATTAAAGGCCTATCTCTTGGGAAATCCCAGGTCGCTCAACCCCACTATGTTATCATCCCCCACTTACTTGGAGACAATTCCATCAGCTTTAGCCAATCGGAGAATAGAATCATCTGACTCGCCCTAAAAGTTAAAATTAAACACCTGGGTATCCTCACAGGACTCCCGGCTTGGCAGGACAGAACATGCACTATCGAACCCAAACTGTACCCACACCCAGGGGAGATAGAATGAGCCACCTCAATCTTCCCGGAGCAGACCCTCCACGATCCGAGGCCTAAAAGAACAAGCCTGTCCCGCCAAACATTTCTTTCAAAGGGACACCACCATCACAGCTCAACGTCCACGTGGTCACACAAACTCACCATCCTGCGAATGGCCCCGCAGATAGCGTAGGTTTTAAACTGGCCATTAAACCGACCTGTGACCCTGTCAACCTGTGTAGAGTCAGAGTGGTTAGGAGATTCGACCCCACCCCACGCTTTAAGCCTAGCCTGATTATTAACACCAACGCAAGAACCCAGGCACTGAGAGGCCTAGCTGCCTCCTTCCTTCCCCCGGGAACAAGCCTCACCACCGAGTTCCCAGCTCACCTCGGCCACGTTCATCTGGATGGACGCGTGGTCCTTGGCACCAATGATGCGGTTGCTCGCGGAGCTGATGGAAGAAAACAGTGAGCGTGGTGGGCCGCGAAAGGGAAACGGGATGAAAAGGCGCAAGGAACATGGCGTAGTGGGGCCGCGCAAACAGATGGAAGAGCAAGGCCCGTGGGTGCTTACCATTTCCGCGGCACGTACAGGTCCACGAACTCGCCGGCGTCGTTCTGCATATCGAGATCGTTCCTGCAGAGTCACCGCGCGAGCCATGAGGTCGGCCAGGCTCGAACCCGAGACTGCGGCCCCAGGCAGATCCATGCCCGGGCGCCCCGTCCGCGACCTCCCCAACCCGGCCCGCCCGCCGCAGCTCGGGCCCACAGCCCGCCGCGCCACCCACCTGCTCGCTAGGCCGCGGGAGCGCAGAAAGGAAGTGGCTCGTCCCCAGCAGCACTATTGGGCGGGAGGGGCGTGGCGTCGGCGAATGCTTCCAGGTCACGCCGCTTGTACGCCTGTTCTTCCACTTCCGGTACAAGGAAGCCCCGGCTCTTCCTGGGATCTGGCTCCAGCCGAGGCGAGCATCTCCCCGCCTCGGGCCACGCCCCCTCGAGCCACGCCCCTCCTGCTGCACCCGCCCCGGCCCCGCCCCTCCTGCTGCACCCGCCGGCTTCCCAGCCCCGGCCGGGAGGAGTGCTGCGGGACGCGGGCTCCTGCGCGCCGGCCGCCCTCGAGGGTGGAGTGGCGTCGGAGGAACGCACCTGGACGTCCGCTCCCGGGAAGCCGCGGGGGTCGCGGAGAGAAACGGCCGAGCCGGGCCGAGCGAGGCGGAGCCGAGTGTCCGCAGTACTTGGAACCCAGCCGCAGCGCCTCATTCGGAACGGCTGAGGCCCGGGAGGAGTCGGGACGGGAAATCCAGTCCTGAGGTCGGCTCAGATGAGCGCACCGTCGCCTTTGCGCTGCACATTCGTTCTCTTCAAGGATCCCCTTTTCTGCGCGAACTGTAAGTGCGTGTTCCTGTGCGGCTTCTCTTCCTGGGCTCCGGCCCTGTCCCCACTCCTGCTCCGGCCGCCACAGGATCGTGAGTCTCTGGCCAGAGGGTGCCTTTTAATATCAATACACTGTATATATAATAAATAAATAAATCGTTTTAAAAAAGAAAGAAAAGTCCCGGGCTGTTGCCACATTCACCGTAATTCGCAGTCAGCCCCCTGCTGAAGAGGCTGCAAACCAGCCTGGACAGAAGACTAAGTTTGCACTGTTGACGACTTTCCTATGACTACATTTCTTCACACGGGGAATTCACTTGTCTCACACCTGTAGAACTGTGCCCCTGAAGTCTTCTAGGACTGGAGCCTCGAGCCTAGAAACACAATTAGATGACCTTGGGGAGAGCTCTCCTTCCCAGGACTGTGAAGGGGTCTGGTGAAACCCAAGTTGCACTTTCTTTATTCTCCGCACCCGGAAAGCAGGTAGTCCTGTGGGCTTTGTGTCTGCGATCTCTACCAAAGCCCCTGCCTCATAGGCCACGAGGCGTGTGTACAAGGGTTGTTTGTTTTTAACTTTGAGATCTACAACTGATCTGGCTGCATCTGTGTGTGTTGAGTTGAACCCTCAAGGCCTCCTTAGTGGCCAAATGCGGAGCAGCCAGACCGAGTACCAGAGCGTGTGGTGTGGCCAAGGGGGAACTGCAGAAATCTGCAGTACCAGTCCTGAAAAGGGCGGGGACTGGAAACAGGTGGGAAGGCCTAGTGCGCATAGCACTGGGCAGAGTTCAGAAAGGTCTAGCCTCTGGTAACTGCCCTAAACAATACCTAGGGCCGCCTAACATCATAAACACAGGACCTGCCACAGCGGTCCCAGCACTCAGGAGGCAGAGGCAGGCGAATCTCTGTGAATTCAAGGCCAGCCTGGTATACCAGAGGTAGTTCCAGGACAAGCCCCAAAGCTACAGAGAAATCCTATCTAGAAAAACCAAAAAAAAAAAAAAAAAAAAAGGACCTGCAAGGATCAAAGTATTACCAAGTAACCCCACTGCACCCAAAAAAATGAACAGGAAGGCTGCATGAAACCCACAACAAAGGAAAAATTCACATTTTCTAGTATCCACTCAAAGACTGCCAGGTTAAACAGCTAGGGGATATGGGTGCTAGTGAGAGAAAGAGCAGCCCATGGACTGGAGACTGACTTAGGTTTTAGAATGAGCAGATGAGGTTGTGATAGGGGTTTTCACAGAAGGTATTCCGTCTGCTCAAACCTTTGGAGGAAGTGGGACTTGACGAAGCATGCCTGTATCAGCACCCAGATGGTGCTGGACAAGAGTGTCAAGAGTTTGATCTGAGGCTACAAAGTAAGACCCTGTCTCAAAAATCTAAAATAAAAATTAGTAGAAAAGTTGCTGGAGGTTATAAAAATTAATACGTTAATAAAAATTAGTAGAAAAGTTGCTCAGAGGTTAAGAGCACTGGCTGCCCTTGCAGAGGTCCTAAGTTCAATTCCCAGCAACCACATGGTGGCTCACACCCATCTGTAATGAGATTTGGTGCCCTCTTGTGGCCTGCAGACATACATGCAGGCAGAACACTATATACATAAATAAATCTTTTTTAAAAATTAGTAGAAAAGCTCAAACTTTTAATGGGAAAGAAAAGAGTAATTAATAAATAAGCTTCCTCAGCTAATTTCAGGGCGCTTTGTCTTTCTGAGGAAGCTGAGGCCATATTTGGGCCACAGCTATCACTGCCTCTGGCACCTTGCCCAGCATTCACCTATATTGGGCTATATCTGTGGCTCTCAGCACCTACTGGGTCTACATCCAATGTGCCAGTTAGTTGACTTAGGACCAGTGCTCACATTTAAAGCAACAGTGTAAATGCTGATCCATTCTAGCCCGGCTGTTTCCTGGTTATGTAATGTGATGACCAGTGGACTTGCCCCAACCTGGCCTAGGAAAGAGTAAAACAGCAGCGTACTCTGAAGTCAGTGAGGACAAGGGCCCTGATATCAGAAGGCTGGGTGTGGTGGCGCACGCCTTTAATCCCAGCACGTGGGAGGCAGAGGCAGGCGGATCAGCCTGCTCTACATAGGTCTACATGTTGAGTCCCAGTAGGCCAAACAGGCCTACATAGTGAAACCCTGTCTCAGATAAATAAGTTCACGGGGTGGGAGGTAGTGCTGGGACGAAGAGGCTCAATCAGCAAAGTGCTGTCTGCACAAGCGTGAGACCTGAGTTCCATCCCTAGAATCCAGGTGTGGCAACACACACCTGTAATCCAGGGCTTGTGGATCAGCTACTCCAGTGAATCAGCAAATTCCAGGCTCAGCGCAAGACCCTGTCTCAAAAAATGAGTTGGACTGTGACTGAGGCAGCCACCAACACACATGCACCCATGCACACACGCACGGGGACCAGGGGTCGGCTCCTTGGGTGCTATCCGCCTTGTATTTGGAGACAGAATCTTTCCTTAGTCTGGATTCAGCCAGTGAGTCCCAGGGACCCATCTGTCTCCATCTCCCTTAGCATCCCCAGCACTGGGATTACAATCCCATCTTCAGGGCCCAGGAGATCTGGATGACCCTTCCTATAAGATAATTTGCTGCATAAAATTCAAGACCCCCTCCCAAAATAAAGGGGCTAGAGCCTCCACTGAACGAGGGCAAAATCATCACCACTGAGTTTCTCTGTCCTCAAGCCTCCAAGGATCTGCAGAGAAGCTGAGCCGGCTCAGAGCAGCCGTCATCCTGAAAGGTCACCTCACATCCCCCTGTACTGCCCCTAGTCGCCACTGGGGGGCAGCCAAGACCCATTCTGGAACAAGGGCAAACCTACAGGGCCCTGCTCCGAGCCTCTTCCAAGCCGGCTGGGCCACTTCACCCCAGGCAGAACCTCTTGTAAGATCTCTAGGGTGGGAAAGGGTCAAAGACCAAGTGAGAAAGAGGGAGGGGAGCAGGAGGACCCTCGACTCGAGACTGTTAGATCAGTGCCTTCCTGCAGAATCTCAGGCCTCAGAGTCGAAGCTGCTTCTGCAAGGCAATCCTGCCAGGGTCCCTGAACGGCCCTGGGTCTGTTCCCCAAGAACAGCTGCTAAGTTTCCTGTGACCTTGACTGCTAATACCGTGTAGCGATTGTGGGCTGGCTTTGTATTTGCTGTTAAGGTTTATTTATTTGTTGGTTTGTAAGGAGAATGCTGTTTTGTTTTTGTGTTTCGACACAGGGTTTCTCTGTGTAGCCCTGGCTGTCTTAGAACTTGCTCTGTAGACCACACTGGCTTTGAACTTACAGATATCCTCCTGCCTCTGCCTCCCAAGGGCTGGGATTAAAGGTGTACGCCACCCACCGCCATTTTATTCATATTTATTGCATGTGTTTATTTATTTGTGGGCATGTGCATATATGTGGGTGCACATATGACTTGGTGCACACGTGAAGGTCCAAGGAAGGTTCAAGGAAGTCACTTCTCTTCCCCCACCATGTGGGACCAGTGATCTAACTCAGGACGTCAGTCTTGGTAGCAGGGGCCGTCATCCTCCCTGGACCTCTTCTGACTCTTCGGAAGTCTCATGGGGGCTGGAGAGATGGCTCAGCAGTTAAGAGCATTGGCTGCTCTGCCAGAGGACCTGGGTTCAATTCCCAGCCCTTACCACCAGCTCACAACTGTCTGTAATTCCAGTTCCAGGGGATCCAACACTCTCACAGACATACATGCGGGCAAAACATTTATGCATATAAAATTTAAAGTAAATAAAATTTCTGGGTGGTGGTGGCACACGCCTTTAATCGCAGTACTCAGGAGGTAGAGGCAGGAGTCTCTGTGAGTTCAAGGCCAGCGTGGTCTACAAGAACTAGTTCCAGGACAGCTAGGGCTGTTTCACAGAGAAACCCTGTCTCAAAAAATCAAAAAATAAAATAAATTTAAAAAATTTTCCCCATGATATTTATTGAGCTCTACATTTTTCTCTGCTCCCTTCCCTGCCACTCCCCTCCCTCCTTCAACCCTCCCCCAAGGTTCCTATGCTCCCAATTTATTCAGGAGATCTTGTCTTTTTATACTTTCTACTTCCCATGTAGATTAGAGCTATGTAAGTCTCTCTTAGCGTCCGTATTGTTGTCTAAATTCTCTGGAATTGTGGTTTGTAAGCTGGTTTTCTTTGCCTTATGTTTAAAAACCACCTATGAGTGAGTACATGTGATAATTGTCTTTCTGTGTCTGGGTTACCTCACTCAAAATGATGCTTTCTAGTTCCATCCATTTTCCTGCAAAATTCAAGCTGTCCTTATTTTTTTCTGCTGTGTAGTACTCCATTGTGTAAATGTACCACATTTTCCATCCATTCTTCGATCGAGGGACATTTAGGTTGTTTCCAGGTTCTGGCTATGACAAACAAAGCTGCTATGAACATAGTTGAGCACATGTCCTTGTGGCACGATTGAGCATCCTTTGGATATATACCCAAAAGTGGTATTACTGGGTCTTGAGGAAGGTTGTTTCCTAATTTTCTGAGAAATCGCCACACTGACATCCAAAGGGGCTGTACCAGCTTACATTCCCACCAGCAATGCAGAAGTGTTCCCTTTTCCCCACAACCTCTCCAGCATAAGTTGTCATCAGTGTTTTTGATCTTGGCCATTCTTACAAGTGTAAGATGGAATCTCAGAGTTGTTTTGATTTGCATTTCTCTGATGACTAAGGATGTTGAACATTTCCTTAAGTGTCATTCAGCCATTTTAGATTCCTCTGTTGAGAGTTCTCTGTTTAGGTCTGTGCTCCATTTTTTTTTATTGGATTATGTGTTCTTTTGGTGTCCAATTTCTTGAGTTCCTTGTATATTTTGGAGACCAGACCTCTGTCTGATGTGGGGTTAGTGAAGATCTTTTCCCATTCTGTAGGCTGTCGTTTTGTCTTGTTGACCATGTCCTTTGCTTTACAGAAGCTTTTCAGTTTCAGGAGGTCCCATTTATTAATTGTTTCTCTCAGTGTCTGTGCTGCTGGGGTTCTATTTAGGAAGTGGTTCCCTGTACCAATGTGTTCAAGTGTACTTCCCACTTTCTCTTCTATAAGGTTCAGTGTGGCTGGCTTTATGTTGAGGTCTTTGATCCATTTGGATTTGAGTTTTGTACATGGTGATAGATATGGGTCTATTTTCATTTTTCTACATGTTGATATCCAATTATGCCAGCACCGCTTGTTGAATATGCTTTATTTTTTCCATTTGACATTTTTTGCTTCTTTATCAAATATCAGGTGTTCGAAGATGTGTGGATTGATATCCAGGTCTTCTATTTGGTTCCATTGGTCCTCCTGTCTGGTCTTATGCCAGTACCAGGCTGTTTTCAGTACTGTAGCTCTGTAGTAGAGTTTGAAGTCAGAGATTGTGATGCCTCCAGAAAAATAAATAAAATTTTTAAAAAAAGTATCATGTATTATCTTGTCACAGGGATTGTGGGCCAGCCTTGTGCTCAATTCTGCTTCATCTTCCTCTTTTTTTTTCTTAAAGAATCATTCATTTTCGCCGGGCAGTGGTGGCGCATGCCTTTAATCCCAGCACTCGGGAGGCAGAGGCAGGCGGATCTCTGTGAGTTCAAGGCCAGCCTGGTCTACAAGAGCTAGTTCCAGGACAGGCTCCAAAGCCACAGAGAAACCCTGTCTCGGAAAAAAAAAAAAAAAAGAATCATTCATTTTCTTTTTATGTGAATGGGTGTTTTGCCTGTGTGCGCATATGTGCACCATATGCAATGCATGTCTGGAGCCTGCAGGAGTCAGAAGAGGGCTCCAGAACCCCTGAAACTAGAGCTATAGATGGTTGTGAGCTGCCATGTAGGTTGTAGGAATCAAACCTGGGTCCTCTTCAGGAGTAGCCAGTGCATTCAACTGCCAAGCCATCTCTCCAGACCCTCACTCCTGCTTCTTTAGCTGTGTTACCTAGGACAGTGGGTGATGCTGGTAATCAGGCTGTTCTGCAAGCCTGGGTTATCTATATTCCATCAGTTAGCATATGCACAGCTGTGCAGGTAAGGTGCCTGGCGTGCCAGCACTCACCGTCGTCACCATCACAACCATCACCCTCATCACCTCCATTACAATCTCATGATCACCATCCTCAGTATTATAATTCAGGAATTGGGTAGATAGATTCCCCATCCTGGGTTGTCTGTTCTGGAAGCCATATTGAGCCTGCCTCCATCCTACAGTCCGGATCTAGATTCCCTGCACCTATCCTGAAGGCCCACATCACATCACGTATGTGTAAGCCGAGACTTCGTGGTACAGTAGAGCAGCTATGTGTGGACCAAGGATGGAGGTAGACCAGCATCTCACCCTGGATGTGAGAAAAGGGGCCACGCCAGTTCAGGACAAGGAAACCTTCCTAACAGGCCTGGACTTGATGTGGGAGGTCCTTCTGTCTGTGTGTTGCTTTTATTGGTTAATGAATAAAGAACTGCTTTGGGCCTATAGCAGAGCTATAGGGGAACAGAGCTAGGCAGGGAAAACTAAGCTAAATGCTGGGAGAAAGAAGGGTGGAGTCAGAGAGAAGCCATGGAGCCGCTGCTGGAGACAGACACACTGAAACTTTGCTGGTAGGCCACGGCCTCGTGGTGATGCACAGATTACTGGAGATGAGTTAAACTAAGATGTAAGAGTTAACCAATAAGAAGCTAGAGCTAATGGGCCAAGCAGTGATTTAAATAATACAGTTTCTATTTTCAGCTAGCCAGGCGGCTGAAAACCAACAAGCAGCTCTCCTCCAACATGGACTTTGGTCAGGGTAAGTGGCAGGCCTTCTCCTTGGGCAGGTCTGACCAGGGGCTTCAGCCCCTTCTCCTCAGCCCCCTCCTGGATGAAACTCTGATGGTCCCTAACACAGAGGGGCTCCTGGGACCACGGCTTCCCAGCCATGGTAGAGACCATTTTCTGGTCTCCATATAATCCTCCCCCTAGCATGCAGGGCTCAAGCGAGGCCTGCTAAGCGGAGCCATCAGAGAGGGTCAACCCTACTGTTTGGGGTCTAGAGGCCCGTCAGGGTGTTGGATGGAAAGCTACCCTGGGATCGTTCCATCCAGTTCTACTTCCTTCTGTTAGGACTAGTGTGGAGTTGACAAAATCTAAAACTCAATGTCGGGGGCTCCGAGCGTGCGGTGGGGGGCTCCGAGTACGCGGTGAGGGCTCCGAGCACGCAATGGGGAATCTGAGCGTGCGATGGGGGGATCTGAGCATGCGGTGGGGGGCTCCGAGCACGCAGTGGGGGCTCCCTTGATTTTGTTCAGAGGTGGAGAGTCCTGTCCACTGGGAGTGGGTTCATTCCTTAGGCAGGGGATCCCAGGCTGCACAAATTGGAGAAGCTGAGCCCAGGAGACTCACGCGCATCATTTACATCTCTCTCTTCTGACCTAGGAACCAATGTTCTTTTGTTTTGGGGGATTTGTCTTGTTTTGTTGTTTTTTGTTCGTTTGGTTTTGGTTTTTCACACAGTTTCTCTGTGGCTTTGGAGCCTGTCCTGGAACTAGCTCATTCATTTTAATTCTTTATGTAGTTCCTTCAGAGAAACCCAGCTCATGCCCAACCACAGCACTGGCTCCAGGGCTTTCACCCCAGGTTTACATCCCAGACACTTAGGAGAGCCACGCTCCATGCTGCCTGCTGACCACTGCAGGGACTGGTCTGAGTCCGGGTGAGCCCCATCCTGCTCCCCAAAGGACCCCATTAAAGGCTACAAGTCAATAGAATGAAGGAGCTGCATCCCACAACCCAGTCTGGCCTAGACTTTCTGGACAGGTCTCACCACAAGTGCACCCACGGTGTGGTTGATTCAAAAGACAGACTGTGAAGTCAGAATCTCCTTTCCCCAAATATCCCATCTTGCCTCTACCGGGTCCATGAGGCTGGATACCCAGTTCTGGGTCACAGGAAGAGAGTTTTGTGTCCCAGCGGCCCCACTAGCACTCTGACGCTAAAATGACCCGTCAGGTTCAAGGAGAGAAACCAGTGAGGGCCTGAGTCTTAACCCAGCAACAAGCTGACCTGACCTCTAACCGTAGGCACAGATGGCCCTGACACTAGGTCTCTGCATTCCTGGGTAGGACAGCATTGTAATGAATGTAAAGGCCCTGGGCTAGCTTGTTTCTGGACTCTTGCCGCACCCCAGCGGTTCCCTTGGAGACACGTGCGGCACGTGTGAGCCAGCCAGCAGATCTCGGCACTGGGAAGAGCTGGGGCCTGCCCACGCAGGGCCGGCTCCTCAAGAACAGAGCCGCGGCGGTGTCAGCGACTTTTAATCTTTTCTATCAAGCAAGTTCAGTGGCTGCCGCCTGTTTCCTCACGCCCTCCCTTTGACTCTCATGTCAAGGACTGTGTGTTTGTTCACTCAGATACAATCTACTTCTGCAGTGTCCCTGTGTCTGACACCCTGACTCACTGACACGGTTTCTTGGAATGGTTAACTTAAAACACACCCCTTCTCCTACCCTTGCCGTGTCCTTTATTGCCATATTTCAAATTAGCCAACCGGTGTAGATTGTGAGGCTGAACCTCAGCCAGTGACAGAAAACCAAACAAAGCACCCTTGCACTGGGGTGTGGGGTGGAAGATCGGGGTGTGGGGTGGAAGCCAGTTTAGAGCAGGTCTGCTCACCCTCCGGCTTTTGTGCAGAAGCCAAGTTTTCCTTGCTGTGACCCTTAATTTGAGTGGTAATTTCTTGATTTGTGACCCCATTCTTGTCTGTAACAGCATGGGGATCCCATCCAGGATTCTAGCTCTCCTGAGGAGGTTCACAGCTCCACTCCCAAAGGAAATGCATCCCAGGCCTTTTGGAGTGCTCCCTGGGCTAATGAAGAAACAAACCCTGGACTGGAATCTGAAAAGATGGCCCAGGTTTAGTTTCCGGCATTGTGTATGGTAGCTCACAACCACCCATAACTCCAGATCCAGGGAATCAACACCTTCTTCTGACCTCTACAGACACACACACACACACACACACACACACACACACACAAAAAAAAAAAACCACACAGACATATATAAACTTGCTTTTTTATTTGTTTATTTTTTTCTTGAGACAGGGTCGCTCAACATAGCCCTGGAATTTGCTATGTAGACCAGGCTGGCCTGGAACTCACAGAAACCCTTCAACTCAGACAGACCCTGTGTTAGACTCAGCAAACACTGGCCTCACGTGAGCAACATGAGGAAGAAATTGAGACTCTCCCATTCTGGGTCACCAAAGAAACATGATCCCATCATACAACCTGAGACCCTTCTCCAACTGATGTACCCATTAAAAAAGCTCCCCAGTGCCGGGCGGTGGTGGCGCACGCCTTTAATCCCAGCACCCAGGAGGCAGAGGCAGGCGGATCTCTGTGAGTTCAAGACCAGCCTGGTCTACAAGAGCTAGTTCCAGGACTGGCTCCAAAGCTGCAGAGAAACCCTGTCTCGAAAAACCAAAAAAAAAAAAAAAAAAAGAAAGAAAGAAAGAAAAAGAAAAGCTCCCCAGGGACTGGGACTGGGTTCGTGAGTGTGGTGCTCATTTGATGACGTCAGAGACAACAGAAGCAGAGCCAGATCCCACATCGTGGACACCAGGAGAAACTAAGTCAATAGAGGACACTGGAGAAACCCCAGTAAAGCCTGGCGTTGTGGTGCACACACTTGTAATCTCATTTAATCTCAGCACTCGGGAGACAGAGGACAGCAGATCTCTGTTTGAGGCCTGCCTGGTCTGGTCTACAGAGTGAGTTCTAGGATAGTTCTAGGTTAGCCATGAGAGAAACCCTGTCTCAAAAAAAAGGGGGGGGGAGGAAGGAGAAAGATGTCCTATTACCTATTACTGCCTTGTAACTAGTATTACTAGAAGGACAGCCTTTGGTAGCCTGACTCAATAACACGGGAGGCTGATAACCTGTGGCATACTATCCAAATGAATCAAAACATTACTCTGGCCTGTGTGAGAGCCAAAGTCACATTTTAAGTTTTACTTACGATGCCTCAGAGATCCCTGAAACAAAAGTGTCTCTGGTCTGTAAGCCTCTTCCCCAAGGACAAATAGTTCCTGAAAGGCTGGAGGCCATTGCGTACGGTAGATAAGAAGTCACTTTTTTCCACTCCGTAAACAAGTTTAACTCAACCTGCTCGAGCACAGGTGGGTGGGAGGTATGTGGGCAGGAAATATGTGAGGATGTATGCTTGCCCCTGATTGGACTTGATGGGAAATGCAATGAATTATGGGTTTTCCTTCTTAAGCCACTGCAAACCTGGGTATGAACCTGGCCAGAGTACATCCACCAGGCCAGTATTTCATTAAAGCTTGCTTCAAATTTGACTTTAAACTGTGGTTGGGAAGCCAGGCAGTGGTGGCGCACGCCTTCCCCAGCACTCGGGAGGCAGAGGCAGGCGGATCTCTGTGAGTTCGAGGTCAGCCTGGTCTACAAGAGCTAGTTCCAGGACAGGCTCCAAAGCCACAGAGAAACCCTGTCTCAAAAAACCAAAAAAAAAAAAAAAAAAAACAAAACAAAAACCCGTGGTTGGGGTCTTAGTCTCAATTGGCGGGATTAACAACTGGCCAAATGTGTCCGATGGGTGACAGCCACTATTATTCTTTTAACAGAAGAAAGTAAGAAACTGATTTTTGAGGGAAGATTAGTACTCAAAATACGGGCTATCTCATACCAAAGGATGGGGGTAAGGCTCATAGACTCTCAGATCTTCAGGTATGGAGAGAGATGACTTGACTCTGATAAGTCCTTGGATGCAACCCACTTTTCTGTTGGCTGTCATAAGACTATAAAGGAATAGGTCCTATTTGACCTAAGAGAAATTCCCTTTCATACTGAACGTGGGGAGCAGGCTGGAGAGATGGCTCAGCAGTTAGGAGCACTGACTGCTCTTTCAGAGGACCCAGGTTCAATTCCCAGCACCCCACAATGACCCACCACCACCTGTAACTACTGTTCCAGAGGATCCGATGCCTTCTGACCTCCACAGGGCCCAAGCCCATAAGTGGTGAACAAACATCCATGCAAGGCAAAACATTCATACAATAGAAGGGCATAAAGATATCTATCTTAGGTCCTTCATAGATGGCCCTCCAGAATGATTGAAAGGAAGACACATGTTGACTAACACAGCACCATAAAAAAAATAATAATCAGGGAGTATAGATAACTGGTCGACCCAGATCTGTGAACTGTGTGCTTTAAACTGGGCTTTGAATTTTTTGTTTGTTTGTTTTTTCGAGACAGGGTTTCTCTGTAGCTTTGGAGCCTATCCTGGAACTACTCTTGTAGACCAGGTTGGCCTCGAACTCACAGAGATCCGCCTGTCTCTGCCTCCCAAGTGCTGGGATTAAAGGCGTGCGCCACCACCACCCAGCCTGGGTTTTGAAATTTCTTGAAGTGCAGGAAGGAGGCAGAGACTGGTTCTAACTATGTCTTTGGTGCCACACACATTTGGCAAGATCTGGGCTGAACAGGGTATAATTAACAGGAGTGATGCCTCATCCACGGGAACTCATCACTCCGATTCTAGATATCTTCTTGCTGCCTGAAGAGATTGCAGCAAGACATGTCCCTGGACTCCAAGAGGGACATAACCTAACAGGGAACAGTCTGAATTTGCTAAAAGGCCACTTGGCAAACATTTCCCTTTTTCTACCTCACCTCTATTATGCCTCCTGTCCCAAGTTCTCTGCCCTATTTACCCCCAAGGAAAAATGACGAGGTAAGGCCTCCAAAGACGAGGATGGGGAAAGGTTCTAGAGAGATGGCTCAGTGGTTAAGGGCCCAGGGCACAAGCTCAGTTCCTAACACTCACAACTGCCCGTAACTCCAGCAGACCAGAGCCTTCTGGCTTTCAGGGGTATATACTTTAAAAATGAATCATTTTTTAAAAAAGAAAAGATGGGAGAAGGCTTTTACAAGACAGACAGAAGATCCTACTTAAGCCGCATATGTGGGACCCATTACATCATGTACATTAGGGCAGTCATTGGGTCCCCCAAGTGAGGTGTGATGCTACCTTAGAATTTATGGGTACATGAACCTTTATGCCATAGCTAAACAAGTCCAAGGCTGCCTTCCTCGTTCTAACACAAATCAGCAAGTTTTGAGACCGCAGCCTTCCGGAGGGAGGAACCCAGGGCCGAGCCTTTTCAGAGCGTGCAGGTTGACTGCATGGACATGCTGAAAGTTGGCCACTTAAAGAATTACTGGTAACAGCCGACCACTTAACTCACTGGAAAGAGGCTATACCGCTACCTGGGGCTGCTCCTAATAATGTAATCAAAATACTCTTAGAAAGTAAAATTCCAGCTGGGTGGTGGTGGCTAACACCTTTAATCCCAGCACTCGGGAGGCAGAGGCAGGCGGATCTCTGTGAGTTCAAGGCCAGCCTGGTCTACAAGAGCTAGTTCAGGACAGGGCCCAAAGCTACAGAGAAACCCTGCCTCAAAAACAAAACAAAACAAAAAAGTGAAATTCCAGGTTTGGAATAATCGGCTAGACAATGCAACCATTTCACTGCAGCCACTGTCAGAAGTCTCACCCATACTTTTGCAACAAATTGGGACTGTCACACTCTGGTACCTTCCCCTCCTCTGGTAGAGGAGCATCTTGGTCACTGTTCTATCGCTGTGAAGAGACACCATGACCAAGATAATTCTTACACAAGAAAGCATTTAATTGGGAACATGCTTACAGCTTCAGAGGTTTAGTCTATTATCATCATGAAAGGGAGCGTGGTGGCACGCATGGCTCTGGAGAGGGTAGCTGAGCACCGCACCTTCATCCATACGCGATGGAGCACCACACCTTCAACTAATAGTATCCTTTACAATAGTCCCACACCAAGAATCCTCAATACTCAGACCGTAGGGACTAGGGACAGATGTCAAGGGGAGAGGCCCGATGTACCCCAGATCACTTCTCACAAGTCTTTAAGTCATGTCCTTACTACCCCAATAGTATCATGGAACCACAGCCCCCACACGTCTGTCTTATCCAATTTGGTGCCTGCTGGGTTATAAATATGTAAAGCCAAAGACAGTTCCCTGGGATGGGTAAGCACTTTGTCCCTTCAGAGCTCAGGACACCAAGATTAAACACAGTACTTTAAAGGGTCCCTAATGACTGAAGTGACATTTGGTGAGCCACTCAGTACTAGGAATAGACTTACAACCCACCCTCCATAAATGCTGTGACAGCCCTAAAGGAAAGGTTACAGGTGATAAACAAGTGTAGTCCTCTAAATTGTCAGCATCAACATTGTCACCCATTACACATAACAACGGTAAGTCCCACACCAAGAATCCTCAATACTCAGACCGTAGGGACTAGGGACAGATGTCAAGGGGAGAGGCCCGACGTACCCCAGATCACTTCTCACAAGTCTTTAAGTCATGTCCTTACTACCCCCTTGCTCAAGTCCAAACCTGTCCCCAGTTTTCCATTACTTACACCCAAAAATCCTCCTAAGGACCAATACCCCAAGCTAACCATAATGGAAGCCAAAGACCTCAGACAGACCTGTAGCACCGAGAGGAGGCAGAAGCACAAATGCCTGATTAGAGTGGATAAAATATTCAGGCCATCGCTTGATAAGAGTGTTTGTTATGTGCGTGTGACCGGATGACCACACACTCCTGTTGGGTCCCTCAATCCAAATGGCATGCATGTTCCTCTTCCAAGACTGAGGGCCCTGTCTCACCTGTCCCTGCTGCTTCCCCCGTCAAAGACACAGAGCCCTGGCTGCCATGGAGCCCCCGCCCCCAGAGTAATTGCATCTCGTGCCTTAGGCGGGAAGAGCAATTGACTCCAGCAGGAGATGTAACCGGGCACAGTGAAGGCTGCTGGTCTTTTGAAGAGATGACCAGACAGCTCAGGTAGTCACACGATCAGATATCTGGTGACATTATGGAGGATGCTTATTTGAAGTCCTACCAATGGCTCAGAGTCACTTGTACCTTAGTCCAACTGGCCACCTCTTTCAGTATGGCATTTAGATGTTCCCACTTGCCTTAAGGCCTCTCCTGCAAGAAGAGGGAGCAGTTAACTCTGGGAGACTCATTTGACCCCCATATTTATATAGATAGTATAGAAGTGTCTCGGGGAGCTGATGCAGGAGAATTGTCTGTATTCTGTCAATCATGATTTAAATAAATGCTGATTGGCCATTAGCCAGGATGTATAGGTGGGACAACCAGACAGGAAGTAGAGGTGGAGCAAGGAGAATAGGAGAATTCTGGGAATCAGGAAGCTCCCTCGGCACTCCTGCCTGGACCACCGAAGAAGCAGGATGTGACCTGCCCCGCTGAGAAAGGTACTGAGCCATATGGCTAACATAGATAAGAATAATGGGCTATATAAGTTATAAGAGCTAATACAAGCCCAGCCCGTCATGCTACAGGGAGCCCCAAATTAATTTGTTTCTTGAGACAGGGTTTTTCTGTGTAGCTTTGGAGCCTGTCCTGGAACTCATTCTGTTGACCAGGCTGGCCTCAAACTCACAGAGGTCCACCTGCCCCTGCCTCCTGAGTGCTGGGATTAAAGGCATGCGCCACCACCACCCAGCCAAATTAATTATTTTAACTAAAATAATTAATTAACCTTGAAATCAAATAACAGCCAGTTTCAAGTCAACCTTATTCTGGTGGCCAAAAGTTAATAAAAATATTAGCACATACACTAAAACTGGGATGATATGGAGAAGATTAGTATCCCCTGAGCAAGGATGCCATGCAGTTTCTGAAGAGTCCCGTATTTTTTCCTCCAAGGTCTCTGCTTCAGTTCCTGCCTCCAGGTTCCTGCCTTGGTTTCTCTGATGATAGACTATAACCTGTAAGCCAAATAAACCCTTTCCTGCCCCCACCCCCTGCAATGTAAACTGTAACAACTAGCCTACCACAATCAAAAAAGATTGCTGAGCTATGCTGGAGATGCTGTCAAGGGCATAGCTGAACTACTGAGCCCCAACAACATGGATTGGGGAAATAGATTGGCAATTAACATGATTTTAGCTGGAAAAGGTGGAGTCTGTGTACATGGGGAAGACAGCGCCGTGTGTTTATTCCAAACAGTGTTGCTCCACACGGGACTGTGGTTCTCACTAATGAAGGAGTCAAAAATTTAGGAACAGATGATCCTTTTGCCAACTTAATGGAACAGTGGTTTGGAAAATGGAATAGTGACCTCAGCTTTAGCATCCATAATTATAATAGTTGGAGTCGTGATTTCAGTGTTCGAGGTCTAGTCCCAAGAGTTACAGGAACAGCTAGTGCCAAACGGTACCCACACAGCCCTTTCCATTAGATGCCCAGGGAAGAGCGGTCCAGTGCCTCTTAATAGATTTTGAAGAGGCGAATATATAACAAAACAGGGGTGGGGGCTCGCAGAAGATTTCATCTTTTTATCAACAAATTGAGTAGTCAAACGCCTCTGTCCTTCCAGATCTTCCTCTTTCGCTGCTCTGTTAAGGACGGCATGTTTGTTTAGCCAGATATAATCTGCCTCTTGGAATGTCCGTATGTCTGACACCCTGACTCATTGCCACAACTTCCTGGAATAGTTATCTGTTAAAATTTACCCCTTCAGGCTGGAGGGGCGTCTCAGCAGTTAAAAGCACTTCCAGAGGATCTGAGTTTGGTTCTTAGCACCCCACACGGTGGCCACAACAGTCTTTAACTCCAGTTCCACCGACCTCTCCTGGCGTCCATGGACACTACGCATGCATATGGCTCACAGACGTACATACAGGCAAAACACGTATACACATAAAACAATAATTTCAAAAACATTTTAAAACACCCATCCCTTATCTCTGTATTTTTCTATGTCCTTTGTTGCTAGTTTTCCAACTGACCAATCAGGTGTAAATTGTGAGGTTGATTCAGCCAATGAGGAAGAGCCAAATCCCTCTTGAGTTAGGGATAAAGGCTGACACCATTGGGGCTGGTTATGCTTAGTTTCCGGCTTTTGGCAGCTACAGACCCTTCTGTGAAAAAACAAAGTTCTGCTTTGTCAAACCACCTTTATTTTATTGATTGATTGATTGACTGGTGATTGATTTTTTTGGTTTTTCATAACAGTTTTCTCTGTGTAACAGCCCTAGCTGTCCTGGAACTCACTTTGTAGACCAGGTTGGCCTTGAATTCACAGAGTTCCAACTGCCTCTGTCTCCTGAGTTCTGGGGTTAAGGGCATGTGCCACCACACCTGGCTTTTATTTTGGTTTTTGAGACAGGCTTTCTCTGTGTAACAGCCCTGGCTATCCTGGAACTTGGTCTTCACCTGACATCGCCTTGGACTCAGAAATCTGCTTTCTTTTGCCTCCCGAGTCCTGGGATTAAAGGCATACGCCAACATGCCAGGTTTTAAAGCATGTTAATTTGAGTGGTGGCTTCTCAGTTTGCCCTGTGTCTAACAACAGTATTCTGGGTGTGTAGGCCCACATGGCATCTTGACCCTCGTCTGACAGTGGGGAGAGTTCCTGTGAAGGTTACAAGAGAAATGTTTTATGTTGTGATATTCACGGTTTAGGCTTTTTCTGCTATTTTTTTCTTTTTTTAACCTTTATTTTTATGTGTTTTGTGTTCTATGTTTATGTGTTTTGTCTGTGTGTATGCACAGGTGCATGTATGTTTACGTGTTTTGTCTGTGTGTGTATGCACAGGCACATGTAGTGCCTGCAGAGGCCAGGAGAAGACACTAGATCCCCTGAGAACAGATACTGACAGTTGTGAGCCATCATGTGGGTGCTGGAACTTGAACCTGGGTCCTCTGGAAGAGCAACCAGTGCTCTTAACTGCTGGGTCATTTCTCCAATGCCCTGTTTTTGTCTTGTTTTGTTTCTGTGAGAGGTGGCTAGGCATCCAAGGGCCAATATTCCATAAACACCCCCAGTTTGTGGAACTTTTCTGTACACGGCTGTTTGCTCAACCCTGAACATCTGAGACTACCACCCTTCCCATATGCTCATTGCGAATTAACCAGCTGAGATAGATTGTTGAGGTCAAGCGCCTACCAATGAAATGAGACAGTCACCACCTGCCTTAGCATTAAAATTAAGTGAGCTCTCTGCCCCGCTGTGCTTGCCAGCGAGGTTCAGCTTGTGATACACCCTTACTGCAAAAAGCGCCTCACTTTCTCTTTGTGTGTCATTGTGCCTCCCTGAAAACAGTCTTTTCTAACAGTCCTGAGAAAATAGACAGATCCCATTTTACAAACGCAGAAAACAAAGCCGAGTGGGAGGAAGTCAGTCTTACAGAGTCGGAATCCAGGAGCCTAGGGCTCAGGCATGCACTGTTCAGCCTGGAGCAGTGTTAACAGGGGATTCAGAATTTGGGGACCTCATTGCCTACCACGTGAGGTGAGATGCACAGCTAGGAGCCTGGGTGTACGGCAGAGCGAAGCACCCGCTCCCCCAGGGCCCATCAAAGAGTAACTGTCCTCCAGGTGTGGAGGACAAAGCCTGAGGAACCAAATTCCTGCCCAGGCAAGTCGCCCGGGCCTGACTCCCTCAGCCTGGCGCCGTAGCTCCTGGAGGCTCCACCCCACCAGCTTTGCAGGTCTCTCTGGAATGTTCTTAGAACCCAAGGAAAAACTGTGGGAGAGACAAGGCCCTGTGGGAAGATTCAGAACTCTCCTCTTCCCTGCCCTCCTGGGCTGCCTGCAGCAGGGAAGGAAGGCTGCTCAGCGGGGTTGAAGGCAGCTCAGCGGGGTTGAAGGCAGCTCAGCAGGGATGAAGGCTGTCCTGAGTTCTTGGCAACAGGTGAGCCAAGCTTTCCAGCCTTCTGAGTGGCAGTCCCTGCGTCCCTGCAGGTGGAGCTGTGTAGGAAGGCAGGGACCCTGGATGAGCTCTACTTCTGGCCACTGAAGTCGGCCTGGCTGTGCTGCTGCAGCCAAAACTGTGCACTGCAGGGGCCATGATTCAGGACCATGAAGACATCCATCTGAGAGCCCCTCCTCGCTCCCAGCGTCTCCACAGCCTTATGCTCTTCCTTGCCCTGCTGTTTCCTGTGGGTACTTTGCCTACTCCCTCTGTGGAAACCTCATAGCCACAAAACCAATGGGCAGTGTTCTTCACTGTATAATAAAGCCTGGATACTCCCTACCCTGCCCTGCCCTGCCCCAGGCCCAGCCAAGAAGAGCCTCCAGGCCCACTCTTACTTCACCATCTGCCTGGCCCGGGCTCTGTGCAGCCCCTACTGTCTGGCCGCCGTCCCTAATTCCAGTTCCATGGTTACCAGAACCGTAGTTTCCATCACTTTGTTGTTCACAAGTATCGACAAGTACCTGTTTGTCCCGGCCTGAGAGGGGCAGGGCAGGACAGGTGGCAGTTCAAGAGAGTCACAGAGGTTTCCCACAGGACAAGTGACAATATGGGAGACATTTGTGTTTCTCACCACTAGGGACAAGGACAAGGGCTCTTTTGTAGAGGCCTGTACCATAACCACAGGGTACAGGCCACTCACTATGGACCTGTGACCAATCTAAACAGTCAACAATGCCTACTGGACAGGTTTTGTTTTCATTTGGGGGTGCTGGGGATGGAACTCAGGGCACTCTGCGTTCTGGGTCAACACTTACCACTGAGTTAAAGCCACAGCCCAGTATCGGGTGGTTGGGGGTTTTAAAGAGCTGTGGTCCCAAAAAGGAGCTACATGGCTGGTGCGGACTCAGTTTCCAAGTGAGCAGACCTGAGCTGGTCTTGTCCCTCCCACCATAAAGACAGGCTGAGAATGCTCGTCCCACTGTGTACAGAGACAGGGCTCAGCAGGTTCCCAGCGGTGCCAGGCCTAGGGGAATTCCAGAAAGAGGCCCACTGCATTCCTCTACCTGGGTGGGCAGGGGCGGGGACTCCGTGCATTCCTGGTAGAGACAGGGGCCCACAACCTGCGCCAGCATCAGAAGGGACCCAGATAACGTCTTCCCAGGCTCAGCTCGATGGAGTTGGGCTGGGCCTTACTGAGGACAGCAGGGGTCCCTGCCAAACCTAGAGGACTGGAAAGAGGTCAGTCTACTAGGTCAGGGCTTTTCCAGCCTGGTGGGCAGGGTGGAGCGGAAGCGTGTAGGTTGGAGGAGAACGGTGTCACTGGTATCTGGGGTCAAATGTACACCTGCTGTGGCCTCTGCTACAGTCTGTTCTAGGAACTGGGTTCTAAAGGTGTTGTGACTCCAGGTGACAGTGTCCCATCAGACCATATACAGGTCTGCTGAGGCCAGGAAGTGGCCCCTGGCTCCATGCACAGAGGTGTCTCAGGGACTGGGTCAGAGGGCCCAAGGCAGATGGTGACCAAGGTGGGGACACACTATTCACACTGTGTCCAGTGGTTCCAGGGGTCACGTCTAGCCTGACAGCATAGCAAGGCTGGGTAGACTGGAATCCAAGCATCACAAGCAGCTAGGAGTCTGGGTCCTCCTGTCAAGAGATGACGCAGCGGCTCTTCCTCCCGCCTTTAGCAGGATTGTTGCTGGGGTCCTGAGAGAAAGCCCTAAGAGGACAGGCACAGCCCCTCAGCTGGCTGCTGGGACAACATACAAACCCCTGGGGAGAACACTTCTTACAGTGCGACCTCCTCCCACACACACATCCCCAGCAAGCAGGAGCCTGCAAGTCTTCATGTGTTTACATTCCCTGGAAATGTATCTCCACTCAAGAGTCATAGGACAAATATTTTTGCTAATGTTGAAACTTGGGGGCAAACAGAGACCTGGAGCAGAGCCTCCATCTTAGCTCTCCCCCTTCCACGTAGGTAGGAGCATAGTTACTTTCCTGGTGTGACTCTTCACAGGCCAACCCATGTTCCCAGATAGCCTGGCCTGAACTGAAGGCTACCCAGCTTGGCCAGGAGCGGCCTGCAGGCCTTTCGGGATCTCGCTGTGGTAAACACCTCCCACATCAAGGAACTTGAGCTGGGCACCACAAGGTCCTTCCAAACTTTCTGCCCACATGGGACTTTCCTAGCCGTCGGCTATCAGTCTGGGGCGATGGCCAATAATAGGATAGTAGCTGGGTATCTATCACTTTGTAATTTGAAGCGCTATAGACTCTGAGAAGACGTGCACCGGGTCTCCTGTGTATGGGAGGGATGGAGTTTTTTCCAGCCAGACTCCAGACCCCACAGGACCCTGGGCTGGTGGTTTAACTTAAGACAGGACAGGAGGGCCCATAGCTCTTAGTTCCTGGGTTCCCATGGTGTCTCTCTCCAGACTAAGCCAGTGTGAGAGCTGGGCTTCCTGGGTCCACTGCAGACCTAAACATGGGTGCAGGCCTTGAGGCCTTCTAGTGCAGGTGACAGGGCCCAGCTGCTGCCAGAAGTCTGTGTGGCCACAGTTGCCAGGACATAGTCCTGCCTCCACGGACAGCCTGACTGGCCCCAGGCACCTGCCTTGCCCTCGTGGTCCCCCATCGGCTCCAAGACCAGATCCAGACATTGATCTTACACAATTGAGCCTCCCTTCGACACCCAGGAGGGCCAAGGCCACAGCATGTTCTGAGCTGGCCACATCCAGCCCTGGATAGCCTCTTAAAAGAGTTGGCCCTTTCAAATCTCAGGTTGTCAAACAGAAAAAAAAAAAAAAGAGTTGGCCCTCCAGGTCGGTGGTGGAAGAACAAGTCTTTCTCTCATCCCACAGGAACCTCCTTCCTGTGCTAGTCATGGCTGGTGGTCATTGGGTCACCTCTACCTCTCAGCTGTGGGGACTGTAGACTTGGATGTGCAACATCCTGTGGCTGGCTCCATGAGTCAAGGGTCTGTATTTACTTCTAGAGTTGCCACCAGCCTGTCGACGTGACTGCACCTGTGTGTGCACTCAATCCCCTCACACTATTTAATCACTCGTGGCTCTGCTCAGGGGCCACAGAGTGAAGACCACCCCTGTAGGCCTCAGATGGCCACGAGCAAAGACGATGTCTGAGCACCGAGTCCTTAACCCGCTTGGCCTGTCTCTGCTCAGAGCCTCCAGCACGTGGCACAGGAAGGGGCTGGCCTCCAGCTCAGTGTGAGAGCAATGGTGGAATGGACCTTGGGTCACGTGGCCACTTGGATCCAGCAGTGACTCAGCACTGGGCTTAAGCTCGCAGAACCATCCCACCTCACGGGCTCTTGTGTGCAGAGCTGAATGAGTCAGAGTCATTAACTCTTTGCTGTTACTGTTTTGATTTTTGGGGGGGGTGGGGTGGGTGGGGTGGGGTTGAGACAGGGTTTTTCTGTGTAGCCTTGACTGCCCTGGAACTTACTCTGTAGACTAGGATGGCCTCCAACTCAGAGATCCGCCTGTATCTGTCTCCATGGTACTGGGATTAAAGGCCTGTACCTCCACAGTCTGGCTACTGTTTTGATTTTTAATGTAGACATATAAAGTGTTTATTATCAAGAAAAGCCCCCACATTCTTCTTGGATATACCCATGACTCAGTCACTGTGACCAGTGGTCTCGGTGTGCTAGCCTTGCGCAAAAGGTCTCCCAAAGTGTTCCACAGTCATCCCATACATTCATGGAGCCATGACTCAGTCACTGTGACCAGTGGTCTCGGCGTGCTAGCCTTGTGCAAAAGGTCTCCCAAAGTGTTCCTCGGTCATCCCACACCTTCGTGGAACTTCCCATCCAGGCGGTGGTCAGACTTTGGCTGTGTTTATCAGTCTCCATGTCACTTCTAAAGGCAGTCACACAGGCTGTTAGCTGCTGCCCGTTGATGTTGGTGCTAGTTCTCACAAAGCATGCTGCGGTTTCCTCGGGGGGCCATCGGTGAAAGGAGAGCAGCGGCGGCAGCAGCAGCAGCAGCAGCAGCAGAAGAAGAAGAAGAAGAAGAAGAAGAAGAAGAAGAAGAAGAAGAAGAAGAAGAAGAAGAAGAAGAAGAAGAAGAAGAAGAAGAAGAAGAAGCCGCCTCCCAGGGACAGCACGCTCCTCCCTGAGCTGGGGCAGTGCAGCGCTTCCGTGGTGGAAAAGGAAGGATGGGAAGCTGCCTTGCTGTGTAAGGATCCTGTGTCCCATGATCCTTGTAAATGAGAACCAGGCCTAGCGCCACCTGCCAGTGTGAGGCAGGATCTTGGTGCCCTGGAGTGACAAGCCACCTGCAATATCACAAATAAGATGTTGAGTAAGGGAACATGGCGGGAGTGCGGGCTCTGAGCAGGGGGAGTGATTTCAGGGCACAGCTAGGCAGAAGATACACAGCTTCTGAGGGCAGTGAGGAGGGGTTCCCAGAAGGCAGGTGGAAGAGACTTGGGGGTCCAGGGTATGGCCCACTGTCCAGCCCAGTCCTGCCAGGACCATTCCAGACCTTGCTGCTGAGTTTGGTAGGTCTGGGATGGCACTGACCAGAGGGGAGAGAGAGACAGAGACAGAAACACAGAGGCGAAAACCGAGAGAGACAGAAACTGTAATAGACACAGAGAGAAGCAGAAAATAAAGATGGAGGTAGAGACAGAGAGAGGCAGAAAGCAGCCTGAAAGGAATGAGGAGGGTTAGGAGAGATGAAGGGGAGCAGGTGGGCAGAGGGGCTGCTCTCGGCAAAGGGTAGAGGCTGCTGGGCCCAGGCGAAGGAGAACTGTCTGATGGGTGTATATAGGGCAAGCAGACCTCCAGTTCTGTTTCTGCCAGTGCAGAAAACCTGGCCCAGTTTGAGTTTAAGGACCCCACACATCCATACTCCCGACTCCCATGCTGGGCTGTGGCCAGGAGGCCCAAGCCCGTGGGAAGCAGCCCGACAGTCCAGAAAGCCTTTTCCCTGCAGCGCTGCGCAGGCTCTGCCCAAGGGCCTTCCCTCAGGAGAACATTCCTTCTGAGCTGAAGGCCTCCTGGCCATATAAGGCTGCCTGTGGGCACCTCTCACAGGCTCTCACCGCCCCCGCCCACCCATGGGAGCCAGTTTGACCAGCCAGGATAGGGAGGGGCCTGTTGGAGCATTGGTATTGGGGGGAGTACAGGGCAGCCTTGGGGCTGAGCACAGCATCCCCGTGTGCCCCTAGTCTCCCAGTGTCCCCAGAGCTCCCTCTTGCTCTCTCCCTAGAGGTTTGCACTCTCAGGGTACCATCTAGGAGGTGATGGGGACAGGGCAGAGAAGGCAAGATGGACCCCCAAACCCTGTATCTCTCAGCAGCGAGGCACCTGGAGGTATGCAGATGCTTTCTCTCCCAGATAGTTTCCTAGGAGCTGATTCACAGTAGAAGGACAGTTCTTTTTGTTGGCACCTGGGGTTCCTGGGCCTACTATCCCTTTTAGGAAGCCGGTGGGCCTAGAATGACCTGACATTTGTCTCTCACAAAGAGCTGGTCCCCTTGTGAGCCATCAGGTAGAGGAGATGTCTCACCTGGATGCAGTGGTGTCTTACCTGTAGTACGCTCCAGCAGGGATGCTTCTGGGGTGGCCCATCCTTCCAGTTCCTGCCCCTGCCCCCCAGGCTCGGAAGTGGCAGGATCAACAAGAAAATAACTGGGGTGTAGTGACGAGGGGTCTCCCTGGGAACATAGATCTTCCTTCAATCTTCTACAAGTTTTCTCTGAAAACCACCAGGACTCAGGGCAGGGGAACCCCAGAAGTTGGACCATTACTTATTGGGGTCTAGGCACCTCATCCTGTCCACTAGTGGTCTGACTCCAACCCTTAGATAAACTCACTAAGGCTGGGGGAGCATCTGAGTTGAACCCTGAATTCTTTTTTTTATTATATATTTAATTTATTTATATTTAATTTATTTAATTTATAAATATTTATTTATTTATTATGTATACAATATTCTGTCTGTGTGTGCCTGCAGGCCAGAAGAGGGCACCAGACCTCATTACAGATGGTTGTGAGCTACCATGTGGTTGCTGGGAGTTGAACTCAGACCTTTGGAAGAACAGGCAATGCTCTTAACCGCTGAGCCATCTCTCCAGCCCTGGACCCTGAATTCTTGAGCATCACATTGACCTCTGTATGGAAGTCTCCCTAGGTTGTGCACCTGTTATAAGGGTTCCCCTCTCTTCAGGGCATCCAGCTAAAGATACCTCTTCCTCCCACCCGTGGAGAAGAGAAGCTAGGTAGGGAGAGGAACCTTGAGGAGCCCTGTGTAACGGTTGGGGTCTGAGCCACCATTACATACTCTCCTGACACACCCCACCTATCAGGCCTCCACCCTTGGCTCAAGCCTGCAGTGGTACCAGAGCTCAGTGCCTGTAGAGGTGATGGACCTGCTTGGACCCTTAGGTTCCTCCTATGGAAATGAGACAGTATACTATGTGCAGGTATCATATATCTTCATGGTACCTAGGCTTGAAGGTTCTAAAGAACCATGAGGGGAGACAACCCTGCTTGAGGAACAGCCAGGAACTGTCTCCAGGTCCTGTCTCAGGCCAGAGATGTCCAGTAGCCCTCAGACCCACCCTTATGGGTGCAGGAGTCTTTTGGGAGGTTAGACCAGGTAGCTGCCCTTGGGGCAGGGTTCTCCAAGCTTGGGGGAGGGGATCTCTGAGGCTACCATGACTGCTGACCTCCAGATCACCAAGCTCCCCAGCTCTAGGCTGGGATCACAGTGTACAGTGCTGACGGAGGGACACGATGTGCTACTCTGCCAAGCAGTGGTCAACAGAGGCCAGATGCTGTCCTTTGGGTTTACGACATCCTGATGTCAGCTTCTCAGGGCTGTGATTCTTTTTGGCATCTGCCCAACCTGAGTCTTTGGAGGACAGAGCTGGATCTTGCTGACAGCAGCTGCCAGAGTCAGCCCTGCTGCTGGCTCCTGGCTGCCCGCCATGGGCAGGAATAGAGGTCCCACCACTGGCTCCCTGAAAGGGCCTCAGAGCAGCCCTGAGAAAGGGAATGTGGCTTCCATACTGGTTTTTCTCCAAAGCCTGTCCCCGTGGAGGCACAGAGCTGGGCCCCCTTTTCAGCCGTAAGAAGTGGTGAGAGTCAACTCTCTGTGAAGGTGTGGCAGCCACCCGGAAGACTGGACCCTAGTGATCTGCTTGAGTGTAAACAAGGGGTACCCTCTTGTCCTCTGTGTGATTCCCCAGAGGCTCCCAAGGTGGGCGTCTAGAGTTGAGGCAGGTGACTCATTGGCTCTTTCCAGGTTGGGTGGCTCAGGGGCTGATGTGTCCCCCTAGAATGTTGTTGGAGTAGGACCCTGTGCCAGGGCTGGGAGACTTCTTCCTCTACAAGCTGCAACTGACCCCTCTGCTTCCCCCTGAGCCTGGGCCTTTCAAGGCCCAGCTTCCTTCACGCCAGATAGACTCCCTCTTCCATAGGTGCTCGACAGAACCCTCTGGTGCTGTCTGGGCTGACAGAAGGAAGGAGTCAGCTCTGGGGACTGGTGCCCAAAAGGCACGCCTGAGAACAGCAGTAACTGATTTAATTCCTTCTCTCTTTAAAAGTTCAAGCTATCGACTGTCTCCATCCATGTGGCCTCAGTTTCTCCATCCATGAGGAAGAAAATTGGCTGGGTTGCCTACGATTTAGAGGAAGTCGAAGACACTGGCCCACTGTAGCGAGGACTGGAAACGGGACCCGGTCGGCAGGGAATGGGGGTAGGCGTGAGCACAGAGGTGGAGTGGGCAGAGAAAACCACCTCGTGGGATATCTCCTCCTGCTCCGTTCCCCAGCTCCAGCTCCAGCTGCTCCCTCCTGGCCCAGGCACCCCAGCTGCCGCAGGGTAGGAGTAGAGTGTGGATACCTCGCCAGTCCCGTACCACAGTGCCCTCTGCCCACATCACCCGCCCCGCTCTGCCCGCCACCAGTTGCTCTCGGGGCAGCTGTCTGCTGGGAAGTAGCTAGCTCGGGGTTAACCCTCCGGCTGCTGGCTGCTGGGCTGAGTCAGCACATTCTCAGGCATCTGCCCCTCTCTTCCACTGGTCAGTCTTCTGGGACCAATCCCAAGTACATCTGGCCTGGCCACTAGGGGGCTCAGAGGAGTCTTGGCACAACCTTTGCCCTTTAGACCCTCAAGAAATCCACAAGAAGTCAGCAGGCTATCAAGCCCGGCGGGCAGACACTTTAATACTTTATCTTTCAGCGTCAGGCTGTTTGGACCCCCAGTTGTCAAAGGGAATAGGGGTTGGAACAACTTCCTGATGGGCATGGCGGACCTCCAGGCAGTAGGAGGGTGGGGCGAGCCATCTGGGAACCTGCTACTGACCCAGCTGTGCCTCACACGGGGCCATAAATCTGCTCCTGAGCCTACTCTACCGAATTCCAGATTCCTCCCTGTCTCCTGCCCTCCCTGGACCAGCCCCTCCCCCACACCAAGCCTTTACAGCAAAGGGAAGCCGCTGCCTAGCCCTCCCCTAGGTGGAAAACTGAGAGTGAGGTTATAGAGGAATTCTGGGGAAGGAAAGGTGGAAGGATCCAGGGAGGCCAGCTTGTCGGAATTGACCTGTTTTCAACGGAGGCAGGGAGCCGCTCAGCCCTTTGGGGTTTAAGATTTGTTTGGAGGCTGGGGACAGGCAGAAGACGTGAGGGTGGTGCAACCTTTCCTAACAACTGTGGGTCAGGATCCGGCTAGGACACTACATCAGGAACTCACTCGGACCCTTGGAACATTATCCAGAAGGCCCAGGAAGATGGGAGCCCTACCCCCAAAGTGAGGTGACGGCTTGACTAGCCTGGCTAGGCCGTATCCCATTCCTCCCCTCTTGGGACTTTACTGGAGATACGTTTGGCCCTAGGATCCAAGGGGAGAAGACCCAGAGGCTGTGGCAGAAGAAGTGGGATACACAATTATCTAAGCTCAGCCTCTAGGGCCCTTGATTCTTGCAGCATGGACTCAGCCTGGCAGATCAAATGGAGCCCATTGTACCCCCGAAACACAGGAGCTAGAGGCACAGCTTGCTTAAAAGATGGGTAACCAAAGTCTCAGACTGGCACCTACAGGGCAATGAGCGTCCCTGGAAATGCCCTATGGGTGGGCACCTGGGTCTTTCATTCGTTCCTGTCCTGATCGATTCCTTATTGCAGAGGATTTTTAGGCAATACGGGTTGATGGGGCTAAATCTGCCCCAACAGTGGGGGTCCCCTCCTGTCTAGTCTTTTCCCGACAATCTGCTGATCATATCCTCTTTGGGCCCCCACCCATGGCCACACACAGTTTATACAAACACCAACAGAGAAGGAAGAGAGTAACAGGATAGGGCAACGGGGAGGCGCCAGGTGGCTGAGACCTGTTTGAAGTTAGGGAAACAAAAAGGGTAGAGGCAGGCCCGTATAGCTGGGGTCCCGAGCATCCAGGGAGAAGGCGGGGGGGGGGGGTCTTCCTAAGGATCGAAGCCTCGACCTGGGAGAGAGGAAAGGCTCAGTAGCTTCAAGTTCCCACGGTCTGGCCGGGGGCCAGCAGGTGCCCCTTCCGGGACGCTGGTCTGGCCGGGGTCCGAAGGGTTAAGGTTCCCAGGCCGCCCCCTCCCTCGTGCCCTTCCCCAACCCCCTCCTCGGGGCACAGGACTCGGGCGCCAGGGCGGGCCGAGGCGGGGCCTGACGTCCTCGGACAGGCGGAGTCAGCCGGGCCGGCCGCCCCAAACTAGACTCGCTGGGCTCCTGCGGCGCGCGCTGTCCCTAGAGCCGCTGCCCGGAGCAGGAAGATGGCGAAGCGCAGAGGGCGGCTCTGCGCGGGGTGCGCACCGCGCGTCTGTGGCCCCCGGAGCCCCGCGCTGCCTTCGCCGCCGCTCCTGCTGCTGCTGCTGCTGGCTGGACTGGCGCTGCGAAGCGAGGCGCGGACTCCCGGGGGCGATGGCTTCAGCCTGCACCCGCCCTACTTCAACCTGGCGGAGGGCGCCCGCATCACCGCGTCCGCGACCTGCGGCGAGGAGGCCCCGGCGCGCAGTGCCTCACGCCCCACCGAGGACCTCTACTGCAAGCTGGTTGGGGGTCCGGTGGCCGGCGGGGATCCCAACCAGACCATCCAGGTGAGCGCGGGGTGGAGGAGCTGGTTACACCACCCTGCGGTTCCTACTCCAGAGCTGAACCCAGCCGACTCCTAGGGCTCCCCGAGCCCGGGGGGGGAGGAGGGGAGTCTAAGTACCGACTCTCCCAAAGAACCCCCGGTCCCATGTTTTGACGAACCAAGAAGGACGCCTAACGCAACCACCGAAACTCGTGCAGAAACTGCACGTGCCTCGGGAAGAGCCAGTGAAGTGTCCGGGTTGCGGACCAAGGGCCCCAGGGGCCGGTGAAGCTCGGGTGGGGGGGTTGACCTAGGCAGGAGGGGACCGGTGAGCAGTCCCTGGCGGCCCTGAGTCCCGGATCCTTGAGTGGGCGGGACTTGGCCTGGGTGCCGGCTAACTGTGAGGAGGGGGCGGGAGCTCCTTCTTCCCCCGGGACAGGCTGGAACCTGTCGGTCTCCCGGATGGGGACGGAATGAGCGCGGAAGCCGGCGCCCTTTCTTCGGGTGTTGGGTCTCACTGTCCCAGCCAAAAGTTGAAACTTCTCTGCTTGAGATCTGGGAGCTCCGGAGGGAGGTGGAAGAGCGCAGGCAGGCAAAGCTTTAACTGAGCGGGAACACCTGTGGGCCACCAGGGGGCAGCCCCCTGCCCAGCAGGTGTTCGTCGTTGGGATTTAGTCTTCCCGAGATAGGATTCTGTGCCTAGAGACTCCCCGGAGGCCTGTCTTTCATGCTGAACCTGCAGGTGGGCTAAGTAGTCCCTTTTCAGGACCCCTGCCTCGCGTTAGGGAGTTAGGAGAGTTCGGAGCCCTAAGGCCCTAGTAAGTTTAGCTACCCTCTAGGGACCTACTTCCACCTTCCTGAGGAGGGGGAAAGAAGATGGAAATAAGATAGTCGGGGTGGAGAAAGGGGAGAAGTGGAGGAGCTTAGTTCCGTTGACTGCTTACCTGGCCACCACCCTCCGTGCCTGCCCACTTAGCCCACCCTTGAGCCTCCAAGTTGGGGGGCAGGGAGCTGAGAAGGGCCAGGCTCCCCCATGCCCTGGCTTCTTAGTCTGAGAGTAAGAACATGTGTGGGCCATCAGAGGCAGGGAAACTGAGGCCTGGAAAGTTACAAATACCTGTTTTTTGAAACCGTTTAAGTCAGCAGGAGCTATCTGAGGTGAACAGTTGGAAGCAGGAGTGCCTCTTGGCCTGATGATCCCCTGCCTATAGTGTCAGGGAGCTGGGTCTCAAGAGGAGGCCCAGTCGGGACCTTCAGATGTGACCCAGAGGGACTAACAGGGCTCCCTGGGAAGGGAACTCAAGTCCCTGTCCACACCCCAGACCGTGGTTCCTGGCTCTACCTGTGCACAGGGCCTTCTCAGAGGGCTCCTGGCTTGGATGGCTCTATTCTTGCACAATGGTGATTACCTCCTTGTAGTGGTAAAGGCCCAGCCAGGTGGTCAGCGGTTGAGTCCCTCTCTGCAGCACCTCCTTGGTGAGAAAGTAAAAGTAACAGCTTCTTTGACAAGGGTCCACTATCTAAGGGTCCACTATCTAAGGGTCCACTATCTAAGGGGTTAAGCCTGAACACCCAACCTTACAGCATGGCCCCAGCGAGTCAGGGACTCTTTATGACAAGAAGAGGGACTGGGCATCCCAGGTAGGAGCCCGAGTGGGTCCCACAGGGCCTCTGGGCAAGGAGGAGTGTGGGTTGGCACTTCTGTCCTTCTGGTGTTAGGTGGGCATCAGACGAACTCTGCTGGCCTCCGCTCAGGGCGATTGGTGACTCATTGGAAGGGAAATTCCTAATTAGCCCCTATGCTTCCTAGTTCTGTTCCTGGCAGGACCCTCTGCGGCAGAGGGGTGAAGGAAGCCTGGTTTCCCAGCCCTGTCTGCTGTCAGCCAGAGGTCAGCGGGGGAAGTCCAGGCTACCAAGGGTGCTTGTGGCTTGCTACTCAGTAAATAGCTGATTGGGAGCTCTCAGTGTAGCTTCTTGACTCTCAAAACCCCCTCTATTGCCTAGAAAGGGACACACACTGGCTTCCCTGAACTGGGAAACTGGAGACCTACTTGCATCTTTGAGCCTGGGCCTGACTTCTGGGGTCCATGTGGTCTGGACGACAGGAAGCTTCCCTATGAGGCCTGCCTACCCCATCCTGCTTGGTATCCATGGGGGCAGGGTCCTATAGGTGAACCCCTTGGTCCCCTGTTCCATCCTGTGGCTCTGAGAGCAGCTAGGGATCATTGGTGAGGCTTGACAGACAGGTTCACCATAGTCCTGGCTCCTCTATGAGGCAACTGTGGGTGGTGGAGTACAAAGGTGTGTCCAACACCAAAGCGCTCTAGGGGCCCCAGTGGGACCATCCAGATAGTTGGTGTGGGGGGATAAATATAGTAGGCAGTGTCTGGCAGGGGGCAGGCCAGCTTCTTGGGTGGTCCAGAACAATGCCTTGAGGTTGACATCTAAACCAGGATCAGAACAGCAAGTGCCAGCGCCCCTACAGGCTGCCAGGCAGGAGCTCCCCAGATGTCAATACCTGGGGTTCTGGAAACCACACACAACCTTAGGAATGGGCACACAAGGTGGAAGTCCAGAGCTAGCTGGACTTTGGGGGCTGGAGGCTCTGTTGCCACTGAGACCTCCGAATTGGGGCAGGCTTCTTCGGAAAGAAGTCTTGCACCCCATGCTCAGTCTGGGAGGAGTGGGGTCACATTCTGGGCCACCGTCAGTGTCAAGTCTTCAGGGCTGCCTTTGTGTAGGACAGGTCTGGTTTCCCTATGGAGTTGGGGGGCTCTCCTGGCCTGGAGCCATGGCCCCTCCCGTCCCCCACCAGGAACAGAGGGCTAGGACTTTGCTGGGACTTCATATGGGCCCCAGCAGGTGGCTGGGCTGTGACTGAAGCAGCTGCCAGGCCTTGTGTGTGATCTCATGGCAGTGGCAATGTTATCCCTGCCCTGCAGATGGGAACACTGAGGCTCCCGGGGCATCTTGGCTTGGCTTTGTCCCAGACCTCAGACGTGGCAGTTGGGAGCCCCAGGCCTCTCCTGCCACTGCCCACATCTTTGCATCCTGTCAGGGGCCCCCACAAGATGCAGACAGCTTAACTCCTGTCTGGAGACCCAACCTAGAAGTACTGGACATACTGGAGTGGGGCCTCCAGGCACAGGCGAGGGGGCATCTGACTCCCCCATGAACCGTCTTCCCCAGACGATTCCTCTTCCTAATAGCTCTTTCTTTCATACTCTTTTTTTTTTTTTTTTTTTTTTGGTTTTTTGAGACAGGGTTTCTTTGTAGCTTTGGAGCCTGTCCTGGAACTCACTCTGTAGACCAGGCTGGCCTGGAACTCAGAGATCCACCTGCCTCTGCCTCCCAAGCACTAGGATTAAAGGCGTGTGCCACCACCGCCCAGCCTCTTTCTTACTCTTACACACACGCATGCACAGACACACATGGACTCGCATGCACGCACGCACACACACACATACATACATACAGACATACACCACAGACACACACACTGTCTCTCTGTGGGATTCCTTGCAGGGAGAGTGGTAGTGTAGTTGTCGGTAGGGGTGAAGGGTGTCTTACCTGCTCTCGTCTCTGTTGCTCTTTGGCTAAGTCAATCCCCTAGAGCCTTTCCAATAGCCAGCCCTCTGCCAGAGCATACTCCCTTTACCCAGAATGCCTCTGATGTTGCCTTCCCATGGAGGCTTGCCTTGATTTTCCTCACCTAAATCAGGTGTCTCCTCAAACTCTGGTTAAGAGCACTCACTGGCTGCTCTTCCAGAGGACCCAGGTTCAATTCCCAGCACCCACATGGCAGCTCACAACTGTCTGTATCTCCAATTCCAAGGGACCTGACACCCTCACACCAATGCACATAAAAATAAAATTAAATAAATTGGGGGGGGGGCGGAAGCTGTTTTTCCTATAATGTGAGCCATACCTCTTGAACTGATTTAGTAACTGAAAGTTGAGGATGGGAAGGTTGAGGACTGAGACCAGTTCTGTGGGACCCAGGGTTCCTATGGCAGGATGGTGGGTCTGGAGGAGAAAAGGGTGCTTAGCCCTTCTTGGTCACCTGGCTATCTTCTCCCTGCAGGGCCAGTACTGTGACATCTGTACAGCTGCCAACAGCAACAAGGCACACCCTGTGAGCAATGCTATCGATGGCACAGAGCGCTGGTGGCAGAGCCCACCCCTGTCCCGTGGCCTGGAGTACAATGAGGTCAACGTCACGCTGGACCTGGGCCAGGTAGGGTTCATTTTTGTCTGTGCCGCTCCAGCCACCGAGCTCGCCTTGGGCACAAGACAATGGGATTGGTGAGGTCATCATCCGGGGAGGCAGAGCCTGGAACAGGGCTGCTGGGATCAGGGCCAGCACAGGCAAAGGCCCCGTGGTGGGCGTCTTTGTTCTTCCAGTGTCTCTGGATGCACACGGGAAGTGGGGACTGAATGGGACACCCGCAAAGGGCACGCCAGAGTTGGTGCTGGCTGGGCACAGGAAGGCATGGTAGCCCTGCCTTAGGGCCCCTCATACCCTCAGCGTCGCCCTGGTGTTTACTCTGAGGAATTCCTGGACGGAGATGGGAGGGGCCCAGGAATGTGGAGGGAGCCTGGTAGAAGTGGACATTCCTGAGATACCTGTGTGGTGGTGACCACCTTCAGGTCAGAGGGTCAGTGACTGAACCCAGTCTGGCCACTCTGAACCCTCACGGGCCTCTAGGCTTCCGTGCGGGCAGGAGGGTAGATCAGGCTGTTTCTCAGTGATGAGCAAGCTACCCCAAGGTGAACAGGACCTGGGGACTCTGGTGTCACTCCAGGACTGGCTCACACTCACAAAACTGTGTTCTAGTCCATTGGAATCCTGGCTTATGGGAGTGGTGGCCATATTGAGGCTCCCTGGGACCTAGGTAAGGATGTGTAGATGAACTAGGCTTGGTAGGCCTGGGGCCGGGGCCGGCTATGGGTTTGACCCTACAGACTTGCCATCCTTCCAGTGTGGAGGCTTTGTGTATCCATTCCTGCCACAACACAGCTGGCCTCTGCCTCTTCCTGGGTCTCCGCAGCCTGAGGTGTGGGCAGAGCAAGGTGTCTTCACAGACGGGCTGATGGACAGGCCTGGACAGCAGGTACTGCTTCTTCACCTGGTATCCCGTGACAGGCATCTGGAGAGCAGATCGGGTCTCAGCGAGTAGTCTAGAACCTCACAGAACCCGGATTCTCAATCGTGTTCTGGCAGCCAATGTGGAGAAGGAGGGAAAGGAGGAGGCGGCCACCCCACCCAGGGCTGTCTGGTTTGGTCTTGACCTGGTCTATTTCCCTCATCTCCCAGCTTTTCCACCATCTGAATCCCTGTACTCTGGAGCCTAGGGGATCTCAAAAGCTCCTTGAACCCAAAGCCACCTCTTTGGCACAGTAATGGGCACCATGGGAGGGTGTGTATGTGAATTATCGTTTGCTAGGGGCAACAAGGGGGTGCTCAGATCCTTCTCTTCCTCCCAGCCCTGCCTGGCTGGGTCTAGGGAGGCAGGGGTGAGGTAGTGCTGGGGAGAGGGGCCCTATCTCCCTGGCAACCCCAGACTGCCTCCAGAGCAGGTGGGCACTATGCCCAAGTGCAATGAGGGCGGTGGACCTGGCTACCTCCAGGGCCCAGAGCCACCTTTTAGCCTCATTCTCACCTCTGTCCATTGGGCCTCGGGTTTTTCCAATCTGGGAGAGAGCTTCAGGCGTGGCATCCTATCTCCTCTGCCTCAGTTTTACCAGGTGCAAAATGACATGGGAAAGGAAACCCAGTCCAGCTACATTTGAGAAGAGGCCACCACCAGCCTTCCTTGTCTGCTTTCTTTGTCCACTCCAGCCCCTGTCACTGCTGGCCCGGTGACGACCAGCCATGGTAGGGGCAGGAAGCTCTGGGATTGGGGCAGGCAGACGGATTCCAGCCCTTCATGGGGGAGTTCTTCCTGGGTCTGTGCTGCAGGTCTGGGAGGTCCTTCAAGGCGCTAGCACTGGGCTGGGGCTCCTTCAGGAAGCATCAGGAAGCGCCTGGCCAGCCGCCTTTGTTCTGGTGAAAGCGGATGCCCTGGGAAGAGGTGGGGGTGGCTGGCAGGGAGCCCTTACAGGCCTGGGGAGGGTGGCCTGGGCTGCTAGGCTGCCCTGGATCTTATGTCCAAGGCTGGCACTAAGCTTGGCAGGCTGGTCCCTATGGCACCTGTCTGGGAGCAGCCAGGGCACTTGAACTGGACACCTAGGAGAGACTGGGCTTTTATTGGAGGCGAGAAAGAGGATTGATTTTTTTTTTCCCTGATGGGGAGGGTCGGGAAGGGGTTCCAATTTCTTGAATCCTAGCCTGACTTCCAAGGGTTGAAGGAGGGGCTCTTATAGCTCCTTGTATCCTCTGAAGGTTTCTGGGGCCCAGTAGTCAGGTTGCGGCTCCCATCTTCCTCTTTCCAGAGTCAGAGCCGGCTGGCCCTGGCTTACATCCTCTTTCTCTACCCTCTCTGCAAACCTGGCCACAAAGGACTATTAGCAGCAGCCCCTCCCTACCTGTGTTGTCAGCTCCTCTCCCCGGGTCAGCTCGAAGGAAGAGGTGAGGAGTGTCCGTCCTCCTGACAGGGGCTTTGTTCTCTCTTGGTAGTGTGGAGGCTACTCAGGTGCCAGCCCCAGGACTCACTGGAGGTGCCAGGCTCAGGGCAAAGAGTATGCAAAGACATTGAGGCCACTTAGGATGAGGGCCTAAGGTTAAAAATGTTGGTTAAAATCAAATAAGGCCAGGGCGAGGGGCCTGCGCCCCAGGGATGGCTGTGTTACTGGATCTTGCCCCCGCCCTGGGTTTTCTTCTCTGACTGAAAGAACAAGGACGCCAGCCGCAGGTGTGGTGGCTCAGTGACTCCGAGATGTACCGCAGGCCTGCACTGAATTGCTTGCCTCAAGCTGTCTGGGTTGAGGGCTCTGTGGACAGGCTTGCTAGTCTCAGGCTGCTAGTGGTCATGAGGCCGAAGCTTCTGGCATGGCTCCCTGGGCCTGGCTGGGCGCACAGCCATGTGGCCAATGTCCTGAGACCAGTTGGGTTGCCCAGGGAAGTGGCAGGAAGTATAGCTGTGGCCAGGCTTAAGTTACAGAGTCCAGCGGCCAGGACAGGTGCAGGGCTGTGCCCACCTGACCCCTGGGGTAGGAGAGTAGGGGTCCTGCAGGCATGTTCTCAAACCAGTCCCGACTTGGGGCCCCCTTCTTTCCTCACTGGAAGTTGCTTCATACTCATCCTGTGTACCTCTGTCCACCTACCCCTCCCCTCCCTCTAATCCCTTCTCCCTCCATGTCTTCTCTTTCCATCTCCTTCCTCCACCTCTCCCTTCCCCTCTTTCTTCTCTGCTACCTCTCCCTCCCTCCTCTTTCTACCTTCTCTTTCCTCTTCTCACTCCCCTAGCTCAGGAGAGGTCTCAGCCTCGGGCTGCAGGTACCCTGGTTGTCCCTTTGCTGCCACCCTGACATTGTGTCCGTCCACATACCACTGTCCCTCACACACATCAGTCCCTTGCGTCTCCCACGCCACTCTCTCTGACTGTCCCCCGTGCCTTGGCAGCCCCCAAAGGTTTCCTGTTTTCTGTGTTTTTAAACAAACTCGGCTGCCCTGGCCTCTCGTTCTCGCTGCACCTCTCAGTGGAGACTAAACTGTTTGGATTTCAGCCGTGGGGGGTCCTCTTGGGATCAACTACTTCCTCTGCCCCTCTAGACGACCTTCTGGCCTGACCTGGCTGGGTGGCAGGGAGGAGGGGCAGGGAGCAGGGGCAGGGAGCTTGGTCCAGGAGCCCATCCCAGAACCCCTGCTGCTATGCAGGATCTTGGCATCTGCTTAGAGGGACCCCCTAGTTGACAGCCTCCTGTCCCCTGCAGGGCCGCTCATCCCTGCCGGTTCCTTTACTGTTTTCCTGTTGTGCTTAGGACATACAGCGTTTTTCGAGACTGGGTTTCTCTGTAGCTTTGGTGCCTGCCCTGGAACTAGCTCTTGTAAACCAAGCTGGCCCGAGTGCTGGGATTAAAGGCATGCGCCACCACCACCTGGCTTGTTCTTCTAATATTTTTGAGACAGTACCATCGTGTAATCCAGGCTGGTCTTGAACTTGCTGAGGATGACCTTGAACGCCTCCCAAGTGCTAAAATTACAGGCAAGTGCCATTCCATACCTTAGACTTCTATGCCACGCTTTCAGTGAATTATCTGACTCTTTTTGCGGTCTGTCCAGATCCTCCCGCATACTAAGCAGCCATTCCCCCTCTAACCCGCACCCAATCCCCATTCTGTCTTTATTTCTGTTTTTGAGTGATGGGCTTGCCTGATTGGCTCCCTGGGCTTTACTGTTCCCCTATCTCTTGGGGTGGAGTCCACACATGGCCTGTTTTTGGACTCCTAGTCTGTTGAAGTAACAACTCTGCCTGTTTACCCAGCTGCTAGCCTTAGCAGACCCTATCACCACCATCACAGCCCCTTCTGTGGTGACAGCAGATTTCTATGTGAGGTGGGGAAGGACAGAGAGACTGTGGGCTAGACTTATCACTCAAGGTCTTCAGGACTCAGAAGGTCCAGGTGCCCTGGAGCGTGATCTGAAGGGAGCGGTCAGGGCATTAGCCGGACGCCTGGGGCTAGGAAGGGCTTCCTGCCTCCACCCAGCACCGCCTGGGACCCTGGCCTGTCCCCTGGAATTGGCAACCGGCCTTCTTCCTGCAGGGCGCAGGCTGAGTCACAGGACGCCCGCTGAGTCACTCCTCTAGAAAGGTGGGTTGGTCCCCTCAGCCCCAGGACATGTGTCACAGCCACCAGCCTAGGTCTCCCAAGATCCCAGAGGGCCAGGGCAGAGCATTGATCCTTCCCTGGAGGTGCCAGTTGTGGCCCATCTCTTGGTGAGGTGTTATCTGAGTTTAGGAGGCTGCCAGCCGGGAGGCTTAACCTTCTGCATACCCACATGCCAGGGCCTGGAAGACCCCACCAGCTCCCCTCATCCTCGTGTGTGATGTCCAGACCCGCTTGGCCTTCCTTATAACTGTTGTGCCAGGTGGCTCCAGGGCTGGCTACCTTGGCATCACCTCCGCCCATGCAGGAGACAGGTGTTGTCTTCCAACTGGGGCTCTAGAACCTTCATATCATCATGGAATTGCCTTATTGGGCCCTTCTCTGTACCTTTTCCCACTGCCCTGTCCCTAGGGTGGAGAAGTAACTTCATAGGGCCACATGGTCACCTTGAACCTAGAGCCTTCCCTAAACTCCCATCCTGGATGCCCAGCTTGGTTCATGGGACTGTTGCCAAAGTTGTCAGGCAGGGTTATGGGGGCATAACCTCTCTTTTAGAGTCTTGGCCCTCTGAGGTCTGGCTGGGCAGGGGGGTAAGGGAGGTATGGTGGCCAAGAGCTTGGCCCGGCTGCTGCCCTGGAGACGTGCCTACCCCAAAATAGCAAGAATTTTAAAAATAACCAGTGGCTTTTGTTTGCCTTTTGCTTTAAAAGACATTTTTTCCCCTCTGCAAAAGAGCTCAGCAGCAGCAGCAGAAAGGTCAGGCTGCCTGGGCAGCTGAGCGGAGCAGGCGTGGCGGGGGAAGGGCCGAAGCCAGGGGTCCGTGCCCTTCCCGGGTCATACCACGGGCACCGCTGCCGTCCTGGGAGCAAGGACCAGGTTGGAGACATCTGGGAGGTGCTAGGCACAGCCTTCCTGCTCTCCAGTGTCTGCAGCCAGCAAGCCCTTGAGGATAGCTGCCCAGGGCTGCCCTGTGAACCAGGAGAAAGAAGGTGGGATGCGTAAGCGTAAGCGCATCCCAGCACAGGGGTAGAAGTTTTCATGCCTTGTTACTCTGCTCATCAGCAGCTTGGAATCAGTATTTGTAAGAGTGCTCTCAGCTGGGAAAAATGCAGGGCCAGCTGACTGGGGAAGGCCAGAGTCTCCAGCAAGGGTGCAGCCTGGGTTTTGGGCCTAGGGAAAGGCGGGGGTGGGCCCCAGGGACTCACGAGGGCCAGGCTGCCAGCTCCCAGGAGCAGCCAGTGTCCATGTCTGTTATGCCTAAGATTCCCTCTTGCTGTTCCTGGCCTGTCTTCATGGGTGTTCTTCTGTCATTACACACTGTTCCAGACCTGCTGGACCTTCATTTTGGGGCCACAGGGCACAAGAGGCTGAGGCGTGAGGTAGAGTGTAAGGTTGTCCCAGAAGTGGCTAGGATACCCCCTGGGTAGGGTATCTCGCTGCCCTCCCCCACATAGCGAAGTGGACAATGACCTCAGTCCTGGCAGCCCATGAATAGGCCTGTGCCTGGGAGAGGTTGTACTGGCCCCACCCTTTACCCCAGCAAGGACAGCACTCAGATTGTGTCTGGGGGTCCTGGAGTCCTTCCTGCTTGGGGTCTGGGTAGCTTGGATTTCCCCAGAGTTAGAGCCCCAAAGGTTTGTGGTACTGCCTGAAGTACCAGGTGACTTCAGAATGACTCAGACTATGTGCTGTTCAATTTTGTCAACTGAATGTGTATATTCCTAGGACATTCTCTCTGTCGCTCTCTGTCTCTCTCAAGACAGGGTTTCTCTGAGTGGTCCTGATTGTCTTGGAACTAGCTCTGTAGACCAGGCTGGCCTTGAACTCAGATCCACCTGCTTCTGCCTCCCTAGTGCTGGCTGAGTGCCACCGCCGCCCAGCTGTGGGAAGGATTTTCACCTACCTTAGATTGGCCTGTGGGGCATTTTCTTGATTAATGACTGATGTGGAAGGGCCCAGCCCGCTGTGGGTGGTGCTGTCCCTGGGCAGGTTATTTAAGAAAGGTAGCTGGGGGCCTGGAGAGATGGCTCAGAGGTTAAGAGCACTGGCTGCTCTTCCAGAGGACCTGAGTTCAATTCCCAGCATTCATATGGCAGCTCACAACTGTCTCTAACTCCCTTTCCAGGGGGTCCAGCACCCTCACACCGACATATGTGCAAGCAAAACACCAATGCCCATAAAATGAAAAAGAAAGAAAGGCAGACCAGGGAAGCAAGCCGGGAATTCCTCCACGGTTTCTGCTTCAGTTTCTGACTTAGCTCCCTTCAGTGTAAGATGAGGAAAGAAATCCTTTCCTCCGCAGGTTGCTTTCCATTAGTTTTTATCCCAGCAACAGGAAGCATTAGAGAAGTTGCTGCTGGAGTGGGCACTGCTGTGGACCTGACCATGTGTGGGAGGAAGGTGAAGTTTGGAGTTCCGAGCTCTTATGCGCAGACAGTGGAGGTCTGATCTGTGAAGCTTCAGAGGGGAGTTTGAGAGCCCTTTAAAGACTCTGTTAGAGTCATTTGTGTGATATTTTAAATTAAGAATCTGTGGTTCTGCCAGGTGATGGTGGCATGCCTTTAACCCCAGCACTTGGGAGGCAGAGGCAGGTGGGTCTCTGAGTTCAAGGCCAGCCTGGTCTACAGAGTGAGTTCCAGGACAGCCAGCACTACGCAAAGAAACCCTGTCTCTGGCTGCGGGAGGGAGGGGAAGACTCTGCGGTTCTGGTCACCTGGGACTAAAGAATCAGCTGTGATTAACCAGAAACCAGCCCTGCTGATATGAAAATCTTTGCTTTCCTGGAACAATCGATGCTTATTGGCTGGAGCTGCAAAATCAGCTGATTTTTAAAAAAGAGAGCGTAACTGAGGTGAGATCTTCTGGGACGTATTCCCTCAGGGTCAGCACACAGCAGCTGTGGTCCACGAGCTCAAGGCTTTTTCTTAAGGCAAACTTGATAATGCGTAAGAGTCCCCACGTGGTTTTGGTGGCATGAAAGCTGTGGCATTGAAGGGGTCAGGAAGAAAAACAGTGACACTTTGTCATTGTGAGGCACCCGGAGAGGCCATTGGTGAAGGTAAAGCTTCAGTTGCAGGGGAGGCCCTGGGATTGAAGGGGTCGCGGGGAAAGGCTGGGAAGGAAAGGTTATAGTTTAACAGTGATGTTTTGGTGGCTCAGTTTGAAAAGGGGTCAATTGTGCTGTTGTCAGGTTGAAGGGGGACTCTCAATTCCTCCATCAGATTGGTCTCTGTGACATTTTCTTGATGAATGATTGATGGGGTGGGGAGAGCCTGTCCCATTGTGGGTAGTGCCGCTTGTAGGCAGGTGGGCCTGGGTTATTGGTAACAGAGCAGGCCAGGAGGGAAGCGAGCCAGCACGCAGCATCCCTCCATGGTCTCCACTTCAGTTGCTGCTTGGAGTCAGAGTGTTATCACAAAGACAGAAAGCAAACGGATACAACCTGGAATAAGGGTTCCCTTCAGCCCCTTCCCCATGGGGTTCTACAGACTTGGTGACAGACTTTAGCCTGATGACATCCACCTGCTGTTGGCGAGAAACTGGGGCAGCAGATAGCAGGAGGGATCTCTCCCTGAGCAGGTCGGGTCTAGCCTGCCCACACCATTGGCCTCCTTAGCTCTAGCTCTTGGAGCAGACCCTAGCTTGGACAGTTGGCTTCTCCCCTTTGTTGTTCATCTTGCTCCAGGGTCCAGGGCTTGGGGAGGGGAGGGGGCGTTCGTCTCAGCTCTCAGACTGTGAAAACCATTCTCCCCTTCCTCAGCATCGGAGAGGCCACGCCTGGAATGGGTGCTGATAGGCTGCCCCAGAAGCTTGTAGGGAGAGGGTGTGTGAGGCTGGCTTGCCAGCCAGCACTGTGTGCTGGACTAGGGCATGGTAAGTGAGATCGGACTTGAAAGTGCTGCCCAAGAGTGAATGAGGAGTGGTCGGGTATGTTTTTTCTTGGGATGGATCCAAGGCTTCATGTATTCTTTTTGGTTTTTCAAGACAGGGTTTCTCTCTGTAGCTTTGGAGCCTGTCCTGGAACTCGCTCTATAGACCAGGCTGGGCTCCTCTAATTTGCAGAGATCCGCCTGCTTCTGCCTTCTAAGTACTGGGATTCAAGGTGTGTGCCACCACTGCCCATCCAAGGCAGACTCTTTTTTTATTATTATTATTATTTTTAGATTTATTTATTATGTATACAACATTCTGCCTCCATGTATGCCCACATGCCAGAAGAGGGTGCCAGATCTCATTACAGATGGTTGTGAGCCACCATGTGGTTGCTGGGAATTGAACTCAGGACCTCTGGAAGAGCAGCCAGTGCTCTTAACCACTGAGCCATCTCTTCAGCCCCCCAAGGCAGACTCTTAATGTCTGTAAGATCGAGAAGTTATTTCCAATGTAGAATGATATTACCACTCCTCTTTTAAATTTATTTATTTTAGTTTCTTTTTTTCCCATATTCTTTTATTTTTTTCCATTCAAAAAAATTTACATTTCCTCCCCTTCTCCCAGTCCCCTCCCGCTCCCCCCTCCTCCCTCCCGCTGCTTCCTTAAAAGAGGGCATGGTGCCCAGCCCTGTGGGAAGTCCAAGGCCCTCCCCCCTCCATCCCGGCCTAGGAAGGTGTGCATCCAAATTGACTAGGTTCCCCAAAAGATAATACATGCAGAAGAGATAGGTCCTAGTGTCATTGTTGATGGCTTCTCAGTCTGCCCCATTGGCAGCCACATTCAGAGTCCGGTTTGATAATATGCTCGTTCAGTCCCAGTCCAGCTGGATTTGGTGAGCTCCCATTAGATCAGGCACTTTGTCTCAGTGGGTGGTCCAGCCCCTTTTTTTTTTTTTTTTTTTTTTTTTTTTTTTTGAGACACGCTCTCACTATATGGCCCTGGCTGTCCTGGAACTCACTCTGTAGACCAAGCTGGTCTCATATTGACAGAGATCTGCCAGTCCCTGCCTACCAAGTGCTGGGATTAAAGGGGCCCATCACTATGTCCTGTGATGTTCCTATTCCAAAAGGAAGGAATGGTTCCAAAGCAAAAGGACAAACATGAAATCCTGTAGCTATATGCTCAACACTAAAGGCATGTGGTGGCATCATCCGAGCTCTGCCAGGCAGTTAGCGCCATCCAATGGCTTACTGTGTACAGACCACATAGCCTCTCTGGGTCAACAACACTTGGTGTCCATAGCCTTTCTTTAGAGATCTTCCAGGTTCCCAGCATCACCATTTTTTTTCCTTTGCTGTAGCTGTAGCTTCAGCTTCATTTGGAACCTGACTCTTACTCATCCTGATGGACCTTTTTTTTTTTTTTGGTTTTTCGAGACAGGGTTTCTCTGTAGCTTTGGGGCCTGTCCTGGAACTAGCTCTGTAGACCAGGCTGGCCTCAAACTCACAGAGATCCGCCTGCCTCTGCCTCCCAAGTGCTGGGATTAAAGACGTGTGCCACCACTGCCCGGCCTCTCGGAAATCTTGATAGAAGCCTCCATGACCCTGTAACTCTTGTATTCTGCACCCCAGAAAATCTAGATGATTTGCCAAGTTCTGTCAGCCTGATGGGCCCCTTGTGCCGTCGCTCCGCTGGCATAAATCTGTGAGGCTGTGTTCCTAGTTAGCCTTCTGCTGGTCGGCAGCGGTTTCGGTATGCTGTTTCATACCATGCAGCCTGGTGGAGTCAGGGACCTTTCTTATTTTCCAGCTGCTAACTATGTAACTAGTTAAAGTTACTGATCTCCTTAATTGTGTTTAAACAAGCTGCCATTCTGGTATACTGTACATTTTTCACCTCTTTGTTTCATTTTCCCTTCCTGCTTCTGATTGTAAATTTGGTTAAGAGAAACCAGCAATAACCACGGCACAGACTGAATGCTACACTGTCTTGAAATTTACTCCATAAAATAATTAGTCCATTACTTTTGAATTTAGCCTCAGTCATATTATCTGGGCACAGGCAAAGTATAGACAGAATTCCTTGCCAGAATGTAACACAGTGACCCCAGTCTGGTTTTCTACAGGATAAATTTTCCAATCTGAAACCTCATGAACCTAGCCTTCATTGTCTGCAATTTTTGTTTGTTTTTTCGAGACAGAGTTTCTCTGTGTAACCAACCACTCTGGCTATCCTGAACACACTTTGTAGACCAAGCTGGCCTCAAACTTACAGAGATCCACCTGCCTCTGCCTCCAAAGTGCTGGGATTAAAGGCGTGTGCCACCACTGCCCAGCTGCACATTAAAAAATTTTAAAATATTTTTATTTCATGTGTATTGGTGTTTTGCTGCATGCTTGTCTATGTACCACATATTTGCCTGGTGTCTATGGAAGCCAGAAGAGGGCATTGAATCTCCTGGAATTAGAGCTACAGACGTGTGAGTCGCCGTGTGCATGTTGGGAATCAAAGCTGGGTCCTCTGGAAGAGCAGCTAATACTCTTAACCACTGAGCCATCTCTCCAGCCCCCATCCACATTTCTTTATTCTGTTGTTGTTGTGTGTATTTATGTGCATGTGTTTGTATAGGCATGCATGCCACGGTATACACATATGTTGTTATTGTTGTGTTGTGTATATGTGCATGTGTTTGTGTAGGCATGCATGCCACGGTATACACATATGTTGTTGTTATTGTTGTGTGTTGTTGTGTGTATTTATGTGCGTGTGTTTGTGTAGGCATGCATGCCACGGTATACACATATGTTGTTATTGTTGTGTGTTGTGTGTATTTATGTGCATGTGTTTGTATAGGCATGCATGCCACGGTATACACATATGTTGTTGTTATTGTTGTGTGTTGTTGTGTGTATTTATGTGCGTGTGTTTGTGTAGGCATGCATGCCATGGTATACACAGTGTGGAGTCGGTCTTTTTCTTCTGCCTTTCTGTCGGGTTCTGGGGATGAAATTCAGGTTTTGAGGTTGTTGTCTCCGAAGTGCTTTATCCATGGAGCCGTCTCCATATGGCCTCATTGTCCGTGCATCTGCGGGGGTCCTGATCTTTCATACTTAATCAGCATGGCGCAGGAAGCTCCCCTTCCAGCTTCTGGACTGTTCTAATCGATGTTTCCCACGTCATCGCACCAGTTCCCAGGGTCTGAGAGCCACGTGGTTAGGGTCAGTGACAGCAGTGACCCGGGTGCTTTGGTATCATGTTCTCTTAGAAGTGACTTTTCCTTCGCTGCGCTCATAGTACGTAACTGAAACGAAGAGGCAGAGGTTTATATTCTCCCATGGTTTCAACCTGTCCTGGCAGGGAAGTTGTGGTTGAAAAACTCAGTTCACGGTGACAGGAGCATGCTAGCAACGGCTGTTCCGGTCACAGCAGATAGGAACTGTGCCGGCCAGGCTCCTGGTGACCCACGCCCTCCAGCTAGGCCCCGCCCCCTAAAGGTTCCTCACATCCCAGCATTCAGAATGTGAGCCTGGAGAAGACATTTTGCCTTCAGACCTGAGGAGTTCCTCAGACGTGTGGCCTCTTCATCACCTGCTGTCCCTCACACCTGACAGGGTGGGCAGGTTCCCGGAGGGGCCCAGTGCCTGACGTCACACGTATTGTCCCCCTGCAGGTGTTCCACGTGGCCTATGTACTCATCAAGTTTGCCAACTCACCTCGGCCTGACCTCTGGGTGTTGGAGCGGTCCACAGACTTCGGCCACACGTACCAGCCATGGCAGTTCTTTGCCTGTGAGTGCCCTGAGCTGCAAGGCCGAAGAGTCTCTGCAACGGGGCTACAGTTGCCCCAAGGCCTCCGATGCCACACCCCACCCTTGTGACGGTGCCACCTTGGCATAGACGGGAGCTTATTGACTTCCTTTTTGGCACTGGACATAGCTGGTGTCACACTGGTGGCACCAGGAATCGTCAGGCTGTGTTTTTGCCCCTCTAGATCGACTTCAGCTCAGGCAGCTCCCATGGTAACAAAGCAGCCCTGGCAGCTGTGGGCCTAGTTCCTGCCAGCTTTACTGCCTAGGACAGGAAAGAGCTGGAGTCATTGACTGTCCTGGCCACATGCCACCCTGACCAGTCATGTTGGCAGGGTGGGGAATGCTCTGATTAGGCCTGCTTGGTGGCACGTTCCCCCAAAACTCCCTGGCTGATGGCTGAGAGTGGGAGAGAGGTAGTCGAAGACAGCCTGGGAAGAGGCTAAGGAATGTTTATTCTCTGGCATGACCCAGGGAGAGGCCTGGGCAGTGGGGTACGGAAGGCTCTGCAGCCCAGCCTGGCCTGGCTGCCAGGGGCAAGGACGCTGTTCAGTAATCCCTGCCGGCCAGTAGAACATGGAGAGCAGTCCTGTTTCAGAGACTGTGGGGAGCAAACGGGTGCTAGGTTGGGACCCAGGGTGGGTATATTTCTGGCGGCCTCACCTTCTCATCCGTTTCCCGTAGCCTCCAAGAGGGATTGCTTGGAGCGATTTGGACCTCGGACCCTAGAGCGCATCTCGCAGGATGATGATGTCATCTGCACCACAGAGTACTCTCGAATAGTGCCTCTGGAGAATGGCGAGGTGGGGGTGCCCAGCCATGCTTGTCTGGGAGTGCTGGGTCCCTGAGGCCACACTTGACCTTACCTGCCGTGCCCTCTGCAGATTGTAGTGTCCTTGGTGAACGGGCGCCCCGGGGCCATGAACTTCTCTTATTCACCTCTACTTCGAGACTTCACCAAAGCCACCAACATCCGGTTGCGGTTCCTGCGAACCAACACACTACTGGGTCACCTTATGGGCAAGGCGCTGCGGGACCCCACCGTCACCCGCAGGGTGAGCTTGGGGGTGTGGTTGGGCGCTGAGGGAAGGGTGGCAGAGCTAGTTCCTCTGGAGGCTCTGGAGAGTGGGTTGGTGGGGGCGGCATGCCTGTGGCAAGGCCCTGTCAGGATGACGTCTGACACTCATGGCCTCCGCTGCAGTACTATTACAGCATCAAAGACATCAGCATCGGCGGCCGCTGTGTCTGTCATGGCCACGCGGATGTCTGTGACGCTAAGGACCCCTTGGATCCTTTCAGGTGAGACCTTTGGTTCTCTGTCTAACCTCATCTGCCTCTCTGCCTATCTCAGCTCTGGCTTCCCAATGGCACCTGCACTGGCTGCTACCCTGGGTCTCCCATTTTCCCATCAGAAGAGGCAGTACTGTGTGACCCTCTCAGGGTGTCCTGGTCTTGGGTGGCTATTTGCCCTAAATTCCACAGACGTGTGGGGTTCTAGACCCAGAGCCTTTGGGATGGGCATCAGTGATAGATGTGATCCCTCGCCACACACCTCTGTCCCTAGATGGATGTGTACCATTTGTCTAGGCAGCCGAAACCAGCTCCCCCAGTGCACAAAGACTGTTGCTTTCACCCTGACCTTTACCGGTTTGCCTGGCTCAGTCAATCAAACCCAGCTGTAGAGAGATACCCTGGCACCTCCCCACGTTATTCCCACCTGGGACGTTCGTTCTCTCTCTAGTGTCTGGGTCACCCTCTCGTTCCCATGCTCTCATGACCTCTTGCTTCCCCAGAACTCTGTTTCTTTCTTTTTTTCTGGAGCACATGTCTCAGTCACTTACTGGATGACTGTCAGTCATCCTTAGAAGATGTTTGCTTAGCTAGGCCTTTAATCCCAGAATTTGGGAGGCAGAGGTTGACGGATATCTGAGTTCCAGGCCAGCCTGGTCTACAGAGCAAGTTCTAGGACAGCCAGGGTTACACAGAGAAACCCTACTCGAAACTCCCCACCCCCAGAAAGAAGATGGCTGTTTACCTAGTGTATAGCTAACTTTGCTTCTTGCGTGATAACTGCCTTCTGACCTGTGGGTGAGTTCTTTACCTGGGACATCGCTAGGTTCTCTAGGGTCTAGGGTCCCTTGGGCTGTTACTGTTGGAGTTGTTACCCTTTTTCATGACCTCTGAGCCTGGATGCACTGTGGGTCCAGTTGGAAGTGCGAGGGGTGTCGGGGGGGGGCTGTTTCTTGGACTTCTGTTCTCAGAATGTGTGTATTTTTGCTGATTGGTTGGCCATGGTCGAGAGAGGGTTTCTCTGTAGCTTTGGAGCCTGTCCTGGAACTAGCTCTTGTAGAGCAGGCTGGTCTCGAACTCACAGAGATCCTCCTGCCTCTGTCTCCCGAGTGCTGGGATTAAAGGCGTACGCCACCACCGCCCGGCCATGTGTGCCTTATATTTAAGGAAGCCAGAAACAGGTTGTCAGATCCCCTGGAACTGGAGTTATAGATAGGCATGAGCCACCAATTGGTTGCTGGGAATTGAACTCAGGACCTCTGGAAGAGCAGCCAGTGCTCTTAACCACAGAGCCATCTCTCCAGCCCCGGTCTTGGCTATTTGGCTTGGATTTTTTTTAATTTCATATTTGCATTTTTTCAATTCTGGAAGTTCTAACTAGTCATTTTTCACATCTGCCTATTTTTAGACTCCTTTGTTTGTCGTCGTCTGAAACAGTGTTTTGCAGCATTTACCGGATTGTCTCACTGAGCGGAGTCCTCTGGCCCAAATCTGCCATGCGTGGCATCTTCCACCCTCACTTTGTTGTCCATTTGCCAGGCTTCCTCAGGGCCTCTGCACGTGACTACAGAGGAACCCTCAGGGTGGCCAGCCTTGCTCCACATAATACCTACTTCTCTTACTAGCCCAGGGGTGCCTCGAGCGCACGGATCACTCAGAAGTGAGACACCCGCTGTAGACCATTGACTCTCCCTCTGCTGGGCTAGGCTAGATAGTTGCTACTTATCTGTACTGACAGGTAGTTCATTCCCTCCCTCTCTACTGGAGCTGAGGCTTTTCCAGAAGCCTTTGGGATATGAAGGGCAGCAGGGTTGACTCCCAAGGCCACGGGGCCCCCTGTTGGGTATCAGTGGGAGTAGAGCTTGGGGGATTGTGCACACAGAGGCTTCTGGGTTTTGCTCAGGAAGTGCACACGCTGCCCCTTTGAGTGGGCTGGCTGTGACCCTGCCACACGCTGGCAGGATACACGGAGGTGTTAGTTTATACAGAACATATGTTCCAGGCTTGTCTTCAGCTGTCCCCTGCCCACTGGGACAGCAGGCGGGCCTCCAGCCTTTGGAGAGAGGAAGTATTTCTTGGCCACTTGCCCCTGGGGAGATGCCCTAGATATATGGGGGTGTCTGGCCAACACGAGGACTTCACAGGCTGAGTGAGATCCAGGTCTCAGTGGGGAGCCAATGTGTCCCTCCCTTAGAACTGGATCAGAGTTTTGGGGGCCGGGCAGGGTTGGTAGAGCCAGGGTTCCACCTTGCTGAGCTCGTAGGCCCTGCCCACCATCAGCACACACCCTCTTCTCTTCAGCCTTCCACCTAAGGTGCCACGGAGATCCCTTCTCCTCTCTGCTGTCCCTGCCCCCCCCTTCCTTTCTTGTGCCCATTCTCTGAGGCTCAAGCCATGTGCACAGCCGCTGGGGTAGGAGTAGGGTGTCTGGACCAGAGCTTACTGCATGACAGCTGGGAGCTGAGGGGAGGCGAGCCCTGTGCCCACACAGCAGGCCAGCAATGCCCAAGCACATACCACCCACCTCGTCTCTAGCCCTGTCTCTCTGGTGGGTCCTAACTCCTCCACGTCCCTTCACAGGCTGCAGTGTGCCTGCCAACACAATACATGTGGAGGCTCTTGTGACCGATGCTGTCCAGGCTTCAACCAGCAGCCGTGGAAGCCTGCTACCACCGATAGCGCCAATGAGTGCCAGTGTGAGTATGCTGTATGCGTGTGCACTGCCAGCACCCAGGGGTCCCAGGGACACGGAGGGCATGCTAACCATTGGCCCCGACCCTACAGCCTGCAACTGCCATGGCCATGCCCACGACTGTTACTACGACCCCGAGGTGGACCGGCGTAATGCCAGCCAGAACCAGGACAACGTGTACCAAGGTGGGGGCGTCTGCCTCGATTGCCAGGTAGGCTGGGCAAGGGCCGGCCGGGTGTAGGTGGGCCTGTGTGATGGGAATGGGAACATGCCGGGACTTAGCAAGCTCCGTGTCCCTTGTGTCCCCAGCACCACACCACAGGTATCAACTGTGAGCGCTGCTTGCCCGGCTTCTACCGGGCCCCTGACCAGCCGCTGGACTCGCCCCATGTCTGTCGCCGTGAGTAAAGCTGCGTTCCTGAGCCACGGAGGCTGGAGTTTTATGGTCTGGCTGGGAGAGGAGGTTGGGAAGTCCCAGCGTCTTAGCTGCTGTATCTCCCAAACCTCCCCGCCCCAGGAGGTGAGCCCTTAACTCCCCCTCGTTTCCATGACTTTATCTCTGACTGTTTCTCAGGCTGTGACTGTGAGTCGGACTTCACCGATGGGACGTGTGAAGATTTAACAGGCCGCTGTTACTGCAGACCCAACTTCACGGGAGAGCACTGTGCTGCCTGCGCCGAGGGCTACACTGATTTTCCACACTGCTACCGTGAGGACCAGCTGGGAGCTCGGGGTGGAGGTTAACGGAAAGGCCCAGGGCTGCTGCCTGAGATTGATCTTGGGGCTGAGGAAGGGTGGAGCCCTGGGCTGGTCTGTGGTTCTAGAGCCAGAGAGTTTGCCCAGCAGACCTGGTTGACAGGTGTGCAATGTTTACCCCCTCAGCTGTGTCCTCGTTTCCCCACAATGACACCAGAGAACAAGTATCGCCTGCTGGACAGATAGTGAGTAAGTACGCTGAGGTCACCACGACCTACATACCCTGAGGAAGAAGTGTATGCAAAGGGCCAGTTTTTAATCTTAGTCACCTTTCATTTAGTCTATTCAATTTTAAAATTAATTTTTTCTTCATGTGTATGTGTGTTTTATGTGTATGTCTATGCATTGCGTGCATGCCCGGTGCCCATGGAGGCCAAAAAGAAGGTGTTGGACTTCCTGATCCTACGTTATAGCTTTGAAGCACCATGTAGGTGCTGGGACCCGGATTCTAGTTCTCTGCAAGAGCAGCCAGTGCTCCGAACTGCTGAACCATCTCTTCAGGCCCGAATTTATATTTATTTACTTTAAATAATGCACAGTCTCATTGGAAACCCTTGTAGAAGCAGAGTGCTCGGGAACAGCCCTCTTGGGGATGTATCTGTCTGTAGTTCAGTGGTGCAGTGATTGCCTGTCTTTCACAAAGCCCTGGGTTCCATCGTCAGCACCTCAGCAAACACAAATGCAAATAACCGTCTCCGTGCACCCTGAACTCTGTGTCTGTGTGCGCTCATTCTTATAAACACTGTAGTAAACCATGCACGCTGTTTAGGGATTGTGTCTTCTCCCACGACCATCCCATAAACATGTCCTTTCTCAGCCCGTTGTACAGACAGATGGAGCATTGAATTAACCAGCTGCCCTGCCCTCCTTCCAAAAAGATGCTACGACAGACATCCAGACAGCAGTGACTTCTCATGGTCTTGTCTCAGTCAGCAGGCTCTCTCTGGCTTACCAAACTTCCCTATTTTGTGGCCTTTTGCCCAGGTGCCAAGTCGGTTTCCTAACACATGACAGCACACTGGTGTGCTGGCTGTGTGCAGCTGCTGGCTGGACCATTGCCGGCCTGCACAGTTGTAGCCTCTGCCATTGGCTTGAGTGGAGGCCTCTCTCCTAGTGCAGAGACGGGCGTCCCCTTCTCAGTGTTTCTGGCTTTGGTGGTGGTGGTGGGGTGTTTCGAGATGGGGTTTCTCTGTGTGGTTCTAGTTGTCTTGGAACTTGCTCTATAGACCAGGCTGCCTCCAGACTCAGAGATCCACCTGTCTCTGGCTCCCAAGTGTTGGGTTTAAAGATGTGTGCCTGCACACCTGCCTGGGATGCATCTTTTTTTTTTTAAGATATATTTATTTATTATGTATACAACATTCCTTCCATGTATGCTTGCAGGCCAGAAGAGGGCACCAGATCTCATTATAGATGGCTGTGAGCCACCATGTGGTTGCTGGGAATTGAACTCAGGATCTCTGGAAAGCAGTTAGTGCCCTTAACCTCTGAGCCATCTCTCCAGCCCCAGATGCATCTTTTAGATGACTTTTTTTTTTGTCCCGTTGGCAGGATTGTATCCTCCTAGGGCAGGGTGGAAGTGGATGTTCCTTTGCAGTAGGATGGGTCTTAGTGTGGGTCTTGCTTGTCTGTGTGATATTCCAGGACTTGGAACTGCATTTCTTTGGTCCTCACCTTCTGCTGCTTTTCCTTGTGACTTCTTTGTCCTTCTTTAGCATCAGTATTTTCTGGCCCTACAAACTTTCTCTCCCTGGGATTTCCTTGCAACTCCACTGGCACCTTTGGTGCTTTCTAGGGAAGAGACAGTCACCTGACCTTCTCATTGCCCTTGCTGCTGCCAGGCTGGGCCCCTCCTCTCCTCTCATCATTTCTTCTTTGCTGTTTAACTTTTGCTTTTTGTACTTTCGTTAGCTGGAGAAGCAAAGTGTGACTGTCAGGCTAGCTCTAGTGTTTTGAGAGTTTGCCGTCTATATTCTCTCTCTCTCTCTCTCTCTTTTTTTTTTTTTTTGGTCTTTCTTCAAAATGGGGTTTCTTTGTGTAGCCGTAGCTGTCCTGGAACTAGCTCTGTAGACCAGGCTGGCCTCGAACTCACAGACATCCACCTGCCTCAGCCTCCCGAGTGCTGAGATTAAAGGCGGCGCCACCACATCCAGCCAGATGTTTTATTTTGTAGCTCATCAAAGAACCGGCTCTGGGGATTTTACTGTTTTTAGATTCTAACCTGCGCTATATAAATGTGTGAGAATGACTTTGTGGAGAAACTGTTTTTCTAGGTGGGAAAGTTCTGTTCTGTCCATGTCTAAACTTCCTGCTCCCACCTCCCTCCTAGACTGTGACTGCAACGCCGCAGGGACCCAGGGCAACGCCTGCCGGAAGGACCCGCGGTTGGGACGCTGTGTGTGCAAACCCAACTTCCAGGGCACCCACTGTGAGCTCTGTGCACCTGGGTTCTATGGCCCTAGCTGCCAAGGTGTGTCCAGCCCCCTCCTTACCCCTTCCTGAGGTGCCCTGCACCAGCTCAGCATTGACTGACTGATCAGTTGGTCCTCTCTTTGCAGCCTGCCAGTGTCCCAGCCCTGGGGTAGCCAATGGTCTCTGTGACCTAGAATCAGGCCAGTGCATATGCCGCACAGGCTTTGAGGGGGACAGATGTGATCGCTGTGCCGTTGGTTACTTCCACTTCCCTCTCTGTCAGTGTGAGTGATGTCCCCCCGTGTGGGCATAGGTGGTTGGGGTGCCTGAGTGACAACCTGCTTCTGTCAGGATCCCCAGTAACACATCCCACTCTGCAGTGTGTGGCTGCAGCCCTGCAGGGACCCTGCCTGAAGGCTGTGATGAGACCGGCCGTTGCCAGTGCCGACCCGGGTTTGATGGCCCTCACTGTGACCGCTGCCTCCCAGGCTACCATGGTTACCCTGAGTGTCGTGGTAAGCAGAGAATTAGAGCAAGAAGGGGGTCAGGCCATTCTCACAGGATCAGCGTCTGACACCCCCCCCACCCCTGTGTGCCCATAGCTTGTACCTGTGATCCTCGGGGGTCCCTGGATCAACACTGTGGAGTGGGCGGTTCATGCCGCTGCCGTCCTGGCTACACAGGCACCACTTGCCAGGACTGCAGCCCTGGTTTCCACGGCTTCCCCGACTGTATCCGTAAGTTTCTTGGGAGAAGGGGAGGTGGGCAGTTCTCAGCCCTACCTTGCACCCAATGACTTTACCCCACAGCCTGCCACTGCTCTGCCGATGGTTCCTTGCATGCGACTTGTGAGCCTACCACGGGGCAGTGTAGCTGCCGGCCCCGTGTGACCGGACTGCGTTGTGATATGTGTGTGCCAGGTGCCTATAACTTCCCCTACTGTGAAGGTGAGCTGGGGGTAGTGCAGCAGAGGGCAGCCCCGTTTGCGTGATCTATGCACCGTTCCTGGGGGTCCCCTTGTGTGTGCATCCGGGGACTGTGTTTTCTGTAGCTGTGTCCATGTGCTGTCGTTAAGGTTGTTCATATTCTGTGTTTACGTGACGTTTCCGTGTGCTGTGTATGTGCCCATGCTTTGCAAACGTTCGTGCAGCTAGCTATTCTGTGATTGCTTTGTGTGCATGTTACATGTGTTTGTTTGTGTGTAGGTGATTGTTCATGTGTCTGGGAAGCTATTGACCTTGGTCAGTCACTGAAGAATGATCAGAACTTGGTTATCTCTCCCTAGCTGGCTCTTGTCATCCTGCTGGTCTGGCCCCTGCCAATCCTGCCCTCCCTGAGGTGAGCATAGGATTGCCCTTGGTGCAGGATTAGGCAGGGGACCCAGCGTAGGCTAAGGGTCTGAAGCCCAGAGAGACCCTGGCTTTCTGCCTATTGCTTGTTGCCCGTGGCAACCTCAGGGCACGTTTACCCCTTCTCCAGATCCTTTATTTCCATCCTGGTGGCTGCCAAGCATGGGGCAAGGGCAGGTGAGGGACCTTGACCCTTGACCTCCACTGTGTCCCACAATTTTATTCTCTCTCAGGCACAGGCTCCTTGTACATGTCGGGCTCACGTGGAGGGTCCAAGCTGCGATCGTTGTAAACCTGGGTACTGGGGCCTGAACCCCAGCAACCCTGAAGGCTGCACGCGTGAGTCTGCCCTAGGTGATAAGGGTTGGAAGGGTAGACCAAGGCCTTCCTGCCCCCAGGTCTCACTCCCGCTCTGCCTCCCCAGGCTGTAGCTGTGACCCACGAGGCACGCTGGGTGGAGTTACCGAGTGCCAGCCGGTGAGTCGGTGTCAGGGTATTGGGGTCTGTGGGTCCAGTCCGTCAGGACTCTGCCCCACCAAGTCTCACTCCCTGTTCCTCCCCAGGGCAACGGGCAGTGTTTCTGTAAGGCTCATGTGTGTGGCCAGACCTGTGCAGCCTGCAAGGATGGCTTCTTCGGCCTGGATCGCGCTGACTACTTCGGCTGCCGTAGTAAGTGCTGACACGCTCCCCACCCCCCGACATTGTGCTGTGTCATGATTATGCACGGTGGAAGACTGAGGCCCAGGGAGGTACAAGCAGGTCAGGCAGGTAGGGGTCTCACTCTGGCAATAGCAGATGTTTGGCTGGCTTCCTGGCCACAGCTCTGTCCTGACACGTGGCCCTTTGCTCCATGCTGTGTTCATAGCAGACATCACTAATCCATCCCAGCCCTCTTGCCCCGGCCGCCAAGCCGACTCTAAGGGTTGATGTTAGTTTCTCTACTGAGACTTATGAGTCCTAACTCGGAGGGTTGTGAGCGGGACCTCTAAGGCTGTCAGGGGTCTAGGCAGCCCCTGACCCTGCTCTTTCTCAACACAGGCTGCCGGTGTGATGTTGGTGGTGCCCTAGGCCAGGGTTGCGAACCAAGGACCGGTGCCTGCAGGTGCCGGCCTAACACCCAGGGCCCCACCTGCAGCGAGTAAGTATCTTCCGCTGGGCCTGAGCTGGGGAGGCAGCGTGTACGGTGTCCCATATGTTCTCATTGGGACCCCACAGGGTATTCAGCTACCCCTTGGAAATCTGGGTGGCCATGTAGGGCTAGTGCCTGTCCCACCCAGACACCCGTGCCATGGCAGGCCGGCGAAGGACCACTACTTGCCGGACCTGCATCACATGCGGCTGGAACTGGAGGAGGCGGCCACTCCTGAAGGCCATGCTGTGCGCTTTGGCTTCAACCCTCTGGAGTTCGAGAACTTCAGCTGGAGAGGCTATGCGCACATGACGCCTATCCAGGTGGGCTATGCTGCTCTTTCCCAGGGCTTTGGTACGGGAACAGAACGAAATGGGTCTCCTGGCAGGGAGGGCACCCCAGAATCATGGGAGCCAGGTCAACGATGGCCAGAAAAGTGACTCTGTTGTCTCAAACCCACTGCAGCCCAGGATCGTGGCCAGGCTGAACGTGACCTCCCCTGACCTCTTTCGGCTGGTCTTCCGATATGTCAACCGTGGACCCACGAGTGTGAACGGGCTGGTTTCTGTGCGTGAAGAGGGCAGGCTTTCCAGCTGCGTCAACTGTGAGTGGGATCTGTTCACCCATTCCTTTTCCACCCCGTATTCTACCTCTCTGGACCCAAACTGTGGCCTCTTCATGCTGGCCCTCCACCCTGTGGGAGGTGTACATTTCATGGGGGAAGTACAACCAGAGGAATTGGGATGGCCGGAGGATTGAACCCAGTCATCTTACACTTTCCACCTCAGGCACAGAGCAGAGCCAGCCAGTGACCTTCCTACCTAGCACAGAACCCGCCTTTGTCACTGTGCCCCAGAGGGGCTTTGGGGAACCCTTTGTGCTGAACCCTGGCATCTGGACCTTGCTGGTGGAGGCTGAAGGTGTACTCTTGGTGAGGCAGGGGCCACAGCAGGGTGAGGGCAGGCCCTGGGCCCCAGGGCCTTAGTACTCACCTCCCATCTTTCCCAGGACTATGTGGTCCTACTGCCGAGCACCTACTACGAGGCAGCTCTCCTCCAGCATCGAGTAACCGAGGCCTGTACCTACCGTCCCTCGGCCCTGCACTCCTCAGAGAAGTAAGGCCCCACAGGATGGGTTGGGGCTGGATCCGGGGTGGACCTGTGCTGACCTCTGCTGACCTCCATCTCTGTTCCCCAGCTGCCTCCTCTATGCTCACCTACCCCTGGATGGCTTCCCTTCAGCAGCTGGAACCAAGGCCCTGTGTCGCTATGACAACAGCCTGCCTCGACCCTGCCCCACAGAGCAGCTCAGTTCTTCACACCCACCCCTGGCGACCTGTGTTGGCAGTGATGTGGGTATCTGAGGGTCTGTGGAGGGGTGGGTGTTGTAGGCCTTGGTCTGGAGGAGGGGCTATCTCAATGGCCGAGTGGGTGCAAGGCAGGATTGTAAGATGATGGAGCCACCATGCATGGCCCATGGGACACTTGGTGGGAAGGGGACTCCCTTAGCTCCTCTATGATCTTGTTTGGAGATGCCCTGGGCACCAGGACAGCTATAGGCAGCTGTGGGAAGGATGAGGACCGTGGGCCTCTGGTGACCCTGCCCTCCCCCAGGTGGACATCCAGCTTGAGATGACAGTCCCTCGGCCAGGCCGATACGCTCTGGTGGTGGAATATATCAGTGAAGATGCACACCAGGAGGTGGGTGTGGCTGTGCACACACCTCAGAGAGCCCCCCAGCACGGGATGCTCAGTCTCCATCCCTGTCCATACAGGTAAACTTAGAGCAGGACAGGGTTGATGGGAGGGCTCTTCCCAGGGCTTCCCACTTACAGTCTATCCCTCTCCACAGCGCCCTGTGTCGGGGTCCAGCCCGGGATACCCACCATCACCTGGCCACCTTCCATGTGGACTCTGAGGCCAGCGTTCGTCTGACGGCTGAGCAGGCTCACTTCTTCCTGGTAAAGCCCCTTGAGCCCAGAGCAGCTTCTTATAGCGTGTTTCAAATATCTGTAAAAGAGAACAGAGCTTTTGAGTCCTGGGAGCTCCCGTGGTGTGGTGCTGCACAGTGTAGTTTGGCCCTGCTTACGGCTATTTGCTCGTGAAGGGGCTTATGAAGATCTGGACCTGTTTTTGGCCTCTAGCTTGCGAGAGCCCAAGATAGAAATGGGTGGATGGAGAAAGAGTAGATCGATGGGGTAGGGTACCATGAGGGTTGGGGGCTAGAAACTGGTACCGGGTCTGTATCCAAGTCTGGGCTATAGATGAAACTGTCTGTCCTGCCTGGTCCCACAGCCGTTTAGTCCCAAAGAAACACACAAACTGTTTGACCTAGTAGCTCGGGCTTATTATTAACTAGCTCTTAGAACTTAAATTAACCCTTAATTCTTGTCTATGTTTAGCCACGTGGCTTGGTACCTTTTCTCAGCGAGGCATTCTCATCTTGCTTCCTCTGCGTCTGGCTGGTGACTGTGTCTCTCTGCCTTTTCTCTTCCCAGAATTCTCCTAGTCTGGGGGCCCTGCCTATATTTCCTGCCTGGCTACTGTCCAATCAGCATTTTATTAAACCAATACAAGTGACAAATCTTTACAGCGTACAAGAGGGTTATCCCACAGCCCTGGGCTCTAGGCTCAGTGGACTCCAGGGGTCTAAACTATGTGACCAGCCCTCTCTGTCCTCAGCTGTCCAGAGCACAGCCACATATCACCCTTCTGCCTACAGCACAGTGTCACTTTGGTTCCTGTGGATGAGTTCAGCACGGAATTTGTGGAGCCCCGGGTCTTCTGTGTGAGCAATCATGGCACCTTCAACCCTAGCAGGTAGAGGTGTTGGGAGTGGCTTGGGCAGACAGCAGGGACCTGTTGGCCATCTGTATACTCACTCCTGGTACTCTCCAGCGCTGCCTGTCTGCCCTCCCGCTTCCCGAAGCCACCGCAGCCCATCACCCTTAAGGACTGTCAGGTCTTGTCACTGCCTCCTGACCTCCCTCTGACCCAGTCTCAAGAGCTCACACCAGGTGCACCCCCAGCTGGACCACAGCCTCGGCCCCCAACTGTTGTGGACCCTAACGCAGAACCCACCTTGCTGCGCCACCCGCAGGTTAGGGCTCAGGCTAGACGGAAGCCTCTACAGGGTCAGGCGTGGCGTGGGGCAGGGCTCCGGGTCCCTATCCTCCACCACCCTTGGCAGATGCTCCAGACAACAGGAGGATCAGATAGTACCAGCTCCAAGTCACTCATTGGAGCCTCTTCCTACAGGGCACCGTCATCTTCACCACCCAGGTGCCCACCCTGGGCCGCTATGCCTTCCTGCTGCACAGCTACCAGCCAGTCCACCCTACCTTCCCCATGGAGGTTCTCATCAATGGTGGCCGCGTCTGGCAGGGTGAGTGGCTGAGTGCGCCACACTAATGGGAGCAAACTGACTGGTGTCAGTTTTCCGCTAAGTGCCCTGAGTGAGTGGCAACCCCACCTCCTCTACCTCTGTTCTCAGAAATCTTATCCCAGGACCTGTCCCCTGTATTAGGGCTCCCCATTTCTGTCACAAATGGTGAAACAAATGTTGGTTTATAAGGTGCCTGGAGGACCTGGTCAGTTGTACCCAGGGGCGGTCATATATGGCTATGTCTAATTCTCAAAAGATGAGGCCTGGTCTCAAAGGCCGCCTGTAGGCTCTCTGCCTGTGACATGTCTTCACCTGCGATCCTGTCTCTGTCCCCTCATCTCTCCAGCTGTGCCCTACACCCAGGATAGGGCAGCCATGCAGGTAGAGTGGTCGTCGGTATTGGAGCCTGACTTTCACGTTTTGACCCCTGCCAGGCCACGCCAACGCCAGCTTCTGCCCACATGGTTACGGCTGCCGTACCCTAGTGTTGTGTGAGGGCCAAACTATGCTGGATGTTACAGACAACGAACTCACCGTGACCGTGCGTGTGCCAGAAGGCCGGTGGCTCTGGCTGGTGAGGCTTCGGGCTGGTGTCCGACCTGCTTCATGCCTGTCACGTATCTGAGGATGTCAGCCGGAGTGTGTCACCTGTTTGCCAGGGTCTCTCCCATCACTAGTGCCATGGGAGGCTCTAGAGGGTCCCCGAGAGCTAAACCACTAAGCCCAGCTGGTGGGGGGACCTTCCCAGAGGAAGAGGAACCTGGGTAACAGGAGAGAGGAGAGGACATGAGCAACACCAGAGGCTTGGCTTATTGTCTCTTCATTTCTCCAATCTGTGTTGCACTTCCTTCCTGAGTAGCCCAAGTGCCTGACTAGTACTGCCATACCCTGGCCATAGCCAGTTTGAGGAGACTGTCCCATTACCTGTTCCTGCGTATGGCTCTGTCCCCATCCCCCCAGCCAGGCCCTTTTGCTAGACCCCTGTGAAAGTGACTAGGTATTGTTTCTTAGGACTACATACTCATCGTCCCCGAAGATGCTTACAGCTCTAGTTACCTCCATGAGGAGCCCCTGGACAAATCCTATGACTTCATCAGCCACTGTGCCACCCATGGCTACCACATCAGGTGGGCTTGGGGAGGGCAGAATGGGGGTCTGGGGTGCAGGGGTGAGGCCAGGAGCCAGCCTCACCCCTGCTTCTCAATGTAGCCCCAGCAGCTCATCTCCGTTCTGCCGGAATGCCGCCACCTCCCTGTCTCTCTTCTACAACAACGGGGCCCTACCTTGTGGTTGCCATGAGGTGGGTGCCACGAGCCCCACATGTGAACCCTTCGGGGGCCAGTGTCCCTGCCGGGGCCACGTCATTGGCCGTGACTGCTCCCGCTGTGCCACCGGCTACTGGGGCTTCCCCTTCTGCAGACGTGAGTAACCCGTGCTCAGAGCATCAGAGCCAGTGTGCTGAACCCCTAGGACTTCCTGGGGAATGGGGGTACAGCAGGATCCGGGGTCATGGTGATCAAGGGAGCATTCTGGAGCCTAGCCAACTGGCCCCGTCACTTCCTGCCTGTGCACCTCTCCTAAAAGGTCCTAGGGAGCAGCAGGTGGCCAGTGGCTCCTGACAATGGCTCATTGAATGTCCGCATCAAAGGAGCTGTGTGAGGTGCAGAGAGCTATGAGGAAGGGGTGGAACTAGGGTGTCCCTGCCACATCCACGCCTGGGGCCTGAACGTGGCCAGAGAGGTCAACAATGTTATCCGCCCCAACAGCTTGTGACTGTGGTACCCGCTTGTGCGACGAGCTCACAGGTCAGTGCATATGCCCTCCGCGCACCGTCCCCCCGGACTGCCTGGTCTGCCAGCCACAAAGCTTTGGTTGCCACCCCCTGGTTGGCTGTGAGGAGTGTAACTGCTCAGGGCCCGGCGTCCAGGAGCTGACAGACCCCACTTGTGACGCGGACAGCGGCCAGTGCAAGTGAGTGTAGATAGTACCTCCACTGTCTTGTGGCATCTCGGGTCGGGGAGAGCGTTGCCCCTCACCCAGTAACTCACTCCTCTGCATCTCAGAAGATGCTCTAGAGACCTGCATCCTGCAGGTTCTGGGTGACCCAGGGGTCTGGGGGATTCACAGCACCTTCATCCACATGCAGATGCAGACCCAATGTAGCTGGGCGACGCTGTGATACCTGTGCCCCAGGCTTCTATGGCTATCCTAGCTGTCACCCTTGTGACTGCCACGAGGCAGGCACCGTGGCTAGTGTATGTGACCCCTTCACAGGCCAGTGCCATTGCAAGGTGAGCAGGGTCTTGTGTCCAGGCCTTCCTAGGCCCCCTTCCTGTATCTGCTTCCATGGAGACAGTGCCCCCTGCAGCCTTTCTGGGTCGGTGGGGCTTCCTGGAAGCTTTTGGCAGGGGCCAAGGTGTAAAACTGATCTGTGGTCTGGCCCTCAACACACAGCCAACTGACCTTCGTTGTTCCCTGACCCCCTGACCTTAGGAGAATGTACAGGGCTCAAGATGTGACCAGTGTCGCCTGGGGACCTTCTCCTTGGACGCGGCTAACCCCAAGGGCTGTACCCGCTGCTTCTGTTTTGGGGCGACAGAGCGTTGTGGGAGCTCTAACCATGCCCGACATGAGGTATCCTGCCCTAGCCTGGGACTGAGATGGGAACCCCTTGCGGGGCCTGAAATGCAGAGCAAGGCCAAGTTTGTCCTCTGCATGACACACGTGTGTGCTCACAGTTCGTGGACATGGATGGCTGGGTGCTGTTGAGCAGCGATCGGCAGGTGGTACCTCACGAGCTGCGGCCTGAGATGGAGCTGCTGCAGGCAGACCTGCGCCTCATAGCTGACAATTTCCCAGAGCTGTATTGGCAGGCCCCGGCCTCCTACCTGGGCGACAGGGTGAGTAGGAGCATTTGGTCTGAGGGGCTGTACTTTCTGGGGTACTGGGGAAAGTGGACCCTGGAGCTACGTTGTAAAGGAGCAGGAGAGGTGTCTGGATGAGGGAGGGCGCTGTAGGAATGGATGTGGGAGAGAGGGGGCGTTCCCTCTGTGCTGGCTCCAGGTGTCCTCTTACGGCGGGACCCTCCATTATGAGCTCCACTCCGAGACCCAGCGTGGCGATGTCTTCATTCCCTACGAGAGCCGGCCGGACGTGGTGCTGCAGGTGGTTGACTGGGGTGGGTGCATCCGGCTGGGATAGTGGGCCAGCCCCGGTGCCAGCCCTAACCCTGGTCCATGTGTCTGGCTCTCAGGGCAACCAGATGAGCATCGCCTTCCTGGAGATGGCATACCCTTCGCCCGGCCACATTCACCAGGGACAGCTGCAGCTGGTAGAGGTGAGCAGAGATGGTCAGGGCCCCCTGTGGCCTTTGTTCCCCACCATGGAGAGCAGCCCAGGGGTGGGAGACAGTGGACTCCTTTCTGATTACCCGTGTTGGGGCCGCTCTGGTTTTAAGACCCTTGAACATAGTAGCTGAGAGGCCCTGGGGCTCCTTGACCTCTGACCCACTCTGGGAGCTGCCCCTCTGTGTCTGCCTGACTGTTGATCTTTCTTACTTTTTAGAGAGCTTCACTCTAGAAGCATCAAAGCTGCCTTCCAGTTTGTAGCTTGATCTCTTTTAGTTTATCACATGTTATTTACTTGAATGTATATGTATGCACGTGTGTACTCATGTATGCATGCTACAGCATACGTGTGGAATCAGAGGACAACTTGAAAGAGTTGGTTCTCTTCTCCCACCATGCGGGTTCCGGGAATTGACTGCCTGTCAGGCTGAGGGCAGGCAACCTGTTGTTACTCACTGAGCTGTCTCGCTGGCCTGTAGTGTGGACTGAGGCTGCTCTTTCGTTCCCTGGATGCACAGACCCGAAATAACCACACAAACACTGTATTCATTAAAACACTGCTTGGCCCAGTAGCTCACACTTCTATTGGCTAGCTCTTACATCTTAAATTAACTCATTTCTATTCATCTGTGTATCGCCATTCAGTTGTGGCCACATGGCTTCTCTTTGACCCCACTTACTCTCTTCTCTATCTGCTTGGAATTCCCACCTTGCCCTATTCTTGCTGCAATAGGCCCAAAGCAGCTTCTTTATTAACCAGTAGTATTCACAGCGTACAGAGGGGAAGCCCACATCACTGTAGTGTTTTTTTTTTCTTTTTTTTAAATGTCCTCTGTTGAGTAGATTCTTGATATCTTCAAGTTTCTCAGGTTTTCGTGTTTGTTCAGATTTTGTGTCTGTCCTGTAAGAATATTTATCTCTCTGATGTTAGAAAGGACCCATTTATGGTTTTTTTTTTCTTCTAAAAACTATTTTCTTGGGCTGGAGAGATGGCTCAGTGGTTAAGAGCATTGCCTGCTCTTCCAAAGGTCCTGAGTTAAATTCCCAGCAACCACATGGTGGCTCACAACCTTCTGTAATGAGATCTGGCGCCCTCTTCTGGACAGAATACTGAGAATACTATATACATAATAAATAAATAAAAATCTTTTCAAAAAAACTATTTTCTTTGTATATAAATTCTTACTATACCTGGAATTAGCTTTGTCATTTCCGTCGTGTGCCTCTGTCCTCTACTGTGCTCTGCCCCAGCTGAGGCCGTATCTCCGCCCCACAGGGAAACTTCCGGCACCTGGAGACTCACAACCCGGTGTCCCGTGAAGAACTTATGATGGTGCTGGCTGGCCTGGAGCAGCTGCAGATCCGTGCCCTCTTCTCCCAGACCTCCGCCACCGTCTCCCTGCGTCGAGTGGCGCTAGAGGTGGCCAGCGAGGCTGGCAGGGGGCCTCCGGCCAGCAATGTGGAGCTATGTATGTGCCCTGCTAACTACCGTGGGGACTCATGCCAGGTAAAAATTGGTCAGGGTGGGTGCTTGGCCATGAAGGTGCCCCCCACCGTGGGTCCTTCCTGAGCGTACTTCTGCCAGCATCTGCCCTCCTTTCTGTCCCATCTCCGCCCATGCGTGTCTTCCTCTCCGTTACCCTGCCAGCCTGCTTGTTCAGTCGACTGTTCCCTCGTCACCTGTGACCCGACCATTTATCACTGTCTGCCCCTCCATACACACGCAGCTGTCACCCATCCCTCGCAGCCTTCATCCCTGGTCCACCCGGCTTCCCAGCTCGCCACTGTTCCCTCCCTCACTGGTGTCTCTCTGCCTGTGACAGTGGGTACTCTAGCGTGGTTCCTAAGGAAGGGTTGTGATTGGCCACCACTAGACAAATATGGGATGGAAAGAAGGCAGCGCTGGTCACCAACCACACAGCCTAGCCATTCCAGAGCCACCCATCTACATCTGGCAGTGTGTCCACAGGTCTAGAGACCCAACAGCCAGACAGAACTCCTGGACCCTGTGATCCATGGTGTGGTATCCCTGCAGCCCCTGCTGGTGCATGAAGGTTTCCAGGGGCTGACCTGTGAGCTGCTTGTCTGTGTTGCATGGAGTGGGCCTCTTCGTCTCGGCTGCCCAGCTAGCTTAGCCCCGAAATAATCACACAGGAATTATATTAATTAAATCACTGCTTGGCCTGTTAGCTCTAACTTCTTATTGGCTAACTCTTACATATTAATTTAACCCATTTCTATTAATCTGTATAGCGCCACGTGGCAGTGGCTTACTGGGTAAAATTCCCAGCGTCTGTCTCTGGTGGATCCATGGTGTATCTCCGACTCAGTTTTCTTCCTCCCAGAATTCAGTTCTGTCTTTTCCGCCTAAGTTCTACCCTATCAGGCCAAGGCAGTTTCTTTATTCATTAACCAATACAAGCAACACACAGAGAGGACTCCCACATCATGTCTGGTCTGCCCAGCCTTGGGACTGGCATCATATCCCCCCCACTCCCCAACCACTAATGTCCTACCTGCTTTCCCCAGGAATGTGCCCCTGGCTATTACAGGGACATCAAAGGTCTCTTCCTGGGCCGGTGTGTCCCCTGTCAGTGTCATGGTCACTCAGACCGCTGCCTTCCTGGCTCTGGCACCTGTGTGGTGAGTACTGCCAAGCCTGGCCAGCCAAGGAAGACCTTGGTTCCAGACCCAGGGTACCATCTGACTTAGGGCGGTGGGGGTAGGGTGGGGATGCGTCTCTACTTTCAGCACTGACTTTCCTCTGTGCCCCAGAGCTGCCAGCACAACACAGAAGGGGACCAGTGTGAACGCTGCAGGGCGGGCTTTGTGAGCGCCGATCCCGACGACCCTGCTGCTCCCTGTGTGAGCTGCCCTTGCCCCTTGGCAGTACCCTCCAACAAGTAAGCAGCACATGGTCCCTTCTGCAGCCTCTGAGCAGCTGGGGTCGGCCTAGTGGGTGAACCCCAGCGCCGGGTGCCTGCCCCTGATGGAGAGGTGTCCATGTGTAGCGACTGCTTTGTCTCATTCTTACAGCTTTGCCGATGCCTGCGTCTTACGAAATGGCAGGACCCATTGCCTCTGCAGGCCAGGCTATGCCGGGGCCTCCTGTGAGCGGTAAATAGGCGGGGTGACTCTGTACAAGACCCTAGGGCATCCTGAGTGGGGCCACCAGACCCTGACTGCCCCTTTCTCTCTTTGCCACCTATCCCTAGCTGTGCGCCTGGCTTTTTCGGAAACCCTCTGGTGCTGGGCAGCTCCTGTCAGCCCTGTGACTGCAGTGGCAATGGAGACCCCAACATGATCTTCAGTGACTGCGACCCCCTGACGGGCGCTTGTCGCGGCTGCCTTCGTCACACCACGGGTCCCCACTGCGAAAGCTGTGCCCCTGGCTTCTATGGCAATGCTTTGTTGCCCGGCAACTGTACCCGTAAGCGCTGAGTGGGGTTTTGGATGTACCCTAAGGACAGGTTATGTGCAGTGTGACCAGGCTTCCCTTCCCTGCATGGCCAGACCCTATCCTTGCCTTGACCTCTTTAGGGCAAGGCTGCAGGGAGGAGGCCAAACAGGACCAAGAGGCCTGGACCAAATCATGGGAAAAGCTGTAGGAAGTAAGGGGCTGGGTTTGGAAGGACTACAATGGGGGACAGCACAGTGACCTTAGCCCCCACTTTCTGCAGGGTGTGACTGCTCCCTGTGCGGGACAGAAGCCTGTGATCCTCAGAGTGGGCACTGCCTGTGCAAGGCAGGCGTGACTGGACGACGCTGTGACCGCTGTTTGGTAGGACTGAGGAGGGAGCAGGCCTGTCGAGCTGGACTGAGGGAGAGGCCTGGCCTCTGGAGGAAGGAGCGATGGGGAGGTTTGACTGGACCTGGGGCTGAGATAGCCTGTTTCCCTGCACTGGAGGACGCGGGGTGCCTAGGGCTGGGCAGGCTGTTGACCGCAGAGTGTGTTACAGGAAGGACACTTCGGCTTTGAGCAGTGCCAAGGCTGCCACCCTTGTGCCTGTGGACCAGCCGCCAAGGACTCTGAGTGCCACCCACAGAGTGGTCAGTGTCATTGCCAGCCAGGGACCACGGGGCCCCAGTGCCGCGAGTGTGCCCCTGGCTACTGGGGGCTCCCAGAGAAGGGCTGCAGGCGTGAGTACAGGATTGTGGCCAGGGTGGGTGGAGGGGTGGGTGTCCTTGGACCCCTACAGTTAATTTACCTACCCCTCCTGCTGCAGGCTGCCAGTGTCCACGAGGCCACTGTGACCCACACACGGGCCGCTGCACCTGTCCCCCAGGGCTCAGTGGGGAGCGGTGTGATACCTGCAGCCAGCAGCACCAGGTGCCTGTGCCAGACGGGCCCGGGGGCCATGGCGTGCACTGTGAAGGTACGCCCGCGCAGTGTCCTTCCCGTTCTTTGCCCACTCTTTCTGTCCTGCCTGTTTGGGGGTGCTCAGGCCTGTCACGACCTGGTGTTCCTTCCCTGTCTGAAGTACACCACTGCCCCCTTCAGCAGACCTCTCTGCCAGGATTTTCCCCAATAGAGCGTTCCACAGCCTCCAAGACCAGCTTCCTCCTAACCAGATGAGGGTCTTTTCTCATCCCTGGGATGCCCTTGCTGACCTCTTACCCCTGTGATTTTGACACAACTGCCATTACTCGGTCTCCTATGTCAACGTCTTGTGCCTCTCTGGCCCTGACCTTGTGCCGACCCCATTTTCCTGATCAATTCCTGCCCTGACCCGGTCACCCCATTACCCATAACCCTGGGTGGTGGCCTCTTATACTGACCTCATGGCTCTGACCCATTCTTCGGTTGGTCCTCTAATCCCTGGCTAAGCCGTATCCTCAGTGTCTGCTCCCCTCTGCCCGCAGTGTGTGACCACTGTGTGGTCCTGCTTCTGGATGATCTCGAGCAAGCTGGCGCCCTCCTCCCAGCCATCCGCGAGCAGCTGCAGGGCATCAATGCCAGCTCTGCGGCCTGGGCCAGGCTGCACAGGTTGAATACCTCCATTGCTGACCTGCAGGTATTTGGTGCCCACCTGCCTTCCCTGCTTCCTCCAGCTGGCCACGTGGTACTTACTTCTCGCCCCCCCAACAGAGCAAGCTCCGGAGCCCACTGGGACCCCGCTACCAGACAGCACAGCAGCTGCAGACTCTAGAGCAACAGAGTACAAGCCTTCAACAGGATGTTGAGCGGCTGGGCAGTCAGGCAAGACCCGTGAACTCCACCCCAACCCTTTCCTTGGGAAGCCCTCACCCCTGGCACCCCTGTCCTTGACACCAAACCCACCTCCTCCCTGTTCTCTCAGTCATTCCCCCCGACTCCAGGGCCACCCCTTTGTACCGTACTTATGCACGAGTCGTGTACCCACAAACACCGCAGCTGAGGAAAACTGTACCCACAGGCCATAGGGGCCCAAGACCGGGCAGGCCAGCTGAAGGACAACACGGAGGCCACGCTGGACCGGGCACAGACATTGCTGGAGACTGTGCGTGCTGTGGACCGTGCCCTGAACGGTAGGACTGACTGATAACGTGGGTCTCCTATAGGGTAGGCTGCTTGGGTGGGGGAGCAGGACTTCCTGGGAGTCTCCCCTTGAGCTGGCTGGGTCCTGTCTGTTTATCCCCTGGGCAGGTGGCTGCCTAGGGTCTGTTGGTTCCCTTAGTGCTGGACTGACCCTCACCCAGCTCCACTGGGAATACTTGCAAACCTCCTAAGTGGCAAACAGTCCAGGGACTGAGAACAAACTGGGGCTCCCAAGCTTAGGACAGGATCTGGCACAGCCGAAGGATTGGAAGAAAACTGAACTTTCCTTTTAGGGAAGGCCTGGGATGGGCTGACCCAGCATGTCAGGATCGCAGAAGGGAACGGGTATCAGAAATAGAGGCAGAGAGGGGTGTGTCCTCTAAGAGCCGCTAATGCGCTATCGGGATGTGTGCTGCTAGCCTGCCAAGTGCCCCATGGGTCTCAGACCTGGAAGTGGATGAGTGGAAGCCACCCCCAGGCCCTGACGGTCCTCTCCCTGCAGAGCTGGTGTCTCGCATGGGCCAAGTGTCCCCAGGCAATGCCTCTACACCGTCTGGTGAGCAGCTGCGCCGGGCCCTGGCTGAAGTGGAGCGGCTACTCTGGGATATGCGGACTCGTGACCTGGGGGCCCCGCGGGCAGTGGCGGAGGCTGAACTGGCAGAAGCCCAAAGGCGTGAGTGGGGCCAAGTCATGTTAGGGTAGACTGGACGGGGACGGTCTGGGTACCAGAGTGACCACCTTCCTGTTCTGGTGTTGGCCAGTGATGGCTCGTGTGCAGGAGCAGCTGACCAACTTCTGGGAGGAGAACCAGTCGTTGGCCACACACATTCGGGACCAGCTGGCCCAGTACGAGGCTGGCCTCATGGACCTCCGTGAGGCCCTGAACCACGCCGTCAATACTACCCGGGAGGCTGATGAACTCAACAGCCACAACCAGGAGCGACTGAAAGAAGCCCTAGTAAGTGCCCCTGCCTCCCACCCTCTCCCTGCCTCCTCTCCAGGCCTGTCTTCTACATGCCCTGGCTTTCTATCAACTCTCTTCCTGTTCTCTGTCCTCTCCCTGCCTTCTATCCTCTCTACATCTCCGCTCATCTACTTTGTCCTTTCTGCCTATCGGCCATGTTCCCCCTAATCCCATCCTCCATCCCCTCCCTGCTGTCTGCCCTCCCATCCCCCTTCTCTCTGCTCTCTCTCCTACCCTTGGCCCCTTCCCTCCTCTCATTGCCCTCTTCCCTTTTCCTTGCTCTCAGCTCTCCCCTCCCCCCTGCTCTCCCCTCCCCTGTGGTACTTAGGGCTCTATTACATCATTTATTCCCACTCTCCTAAAATCTTGTCCCAAGCAATGGAAACAAGAGCTGTCCCAGGACAATGCCACCCTAAAGGCCACTCTTCAGGCTGCCAGCCTCATCTTGGGCCGTGTTTCTGAGCTTCTACAAGGCATGGACCAGGCTAAGGAGGTAAGTACAGCCCCACCATCTCACTCATTCCTGGCCAGTTTCCTCTAAGCTCTTTGTTTGCAGAGCCCCATCTGGTCCTGGGGTCCCAGATCAGGAGGGTAATAAAGCCCCTCCCCCACCTCAGGACCTAGAGCACCTGGCGGCCAGTCTGGACGGAGCCTGGACACCCTTGCTGAAGAAGATGCAGGCCTTCTCCCCGGCCAGCAGCAAGGTGGACTTGGTAGAGGCTGCTGAGGCCCACGCTCAGAAGCTAAATCAGCTGGCGATCAACCTGTCTGGGTATGTGGCACCCCCAGGGTGCATTCTGGGTGCCCGTGGGTGCAAGTTACCCTAAGTAGGGTGACTGGTCTGGGAGGGCTCCTGGAAGGAGACCATTATTCCAGAAGGATCCAGGCTTTCTGGGAAGTTTGGGGCCCAAATTTTGGCAGAAAGGAGCAGATCTAAAGGGTAAGACACAGACCCTGAGATGTGGTCAGCCAGGCTGTGATCTCCAGCACCCCATCCTTATACACTGTGATCTTCCTTCCTTCCTTCCTGCAGCATCATCCAGGGTATCAATCAGGACCGCTTCATTCAGAGGGCTGTGGAGGCCTCCAACGCCTACAGCAGCATCCTGCAGGCCGTTGAGGCTGCCGAGGGTGCCGCAGGCCAGGCTCTGCAGCAGGCCAGCCGCACGTGGGAGGTGAGCCCTGAGCACCCGTGGCTCACAGGAGCCCTGCTCCCCAGTCCCAGCGGTGGGAACAGCCCCGTGTAAATAGCTCCTGATCTTCTGCAGACAGTGGTGCAGCGGAGCCTAGCAGCCCGAGCCAGACAGCTCTTAGCCAACAGCAGCCTGTTGGAGGAGACCATCCTTGGGCACTGGGAGAGGCTGGGTGTCGGTGAGTTCTCGGATCCTCGGGGGTACACTGACCTCTGGGACATGGCCATGTAGCTTTGGGATGGTTCTAACGTGGTTCAGGGTGAGAGTCAGTAGGCACTGGACATGCCTGCCTTATGTGGCTTCTGTAGGATGGTTCTACTCCAGGGGTCAGGGATGATGATAATGTCTGCCCGTCTTAGTGGTATGCCAAGGGACCGCAGCCAGAGAAGGATGAAGCTCAAGGCCTCTGTCTTTGTTCTTCGGCCATCTCTGGGTGGGACTCTGTGTCACTGAGGCTGCCTCCTCCTCCACAGCTCAGGGTCGCCTGCAAGCCGCAGGGATCCAGCTGCATGATGTCCGGGCCAAGAAGGACCAGCTGGCAGCCCAGATCCGGGAGGCACAAGCCATGCTGGCCATGGACACGGGTATGTATTTTGGCTTATCTCTGCTCTTGCCCGTTGCCCCTTTGTGACCTGTAGTGCCTCGTGAGAGTGTGACTGGCAAGTCACTGCTGGGGTCAGTGTGTCTGAGGAGGCATCTATGCTAAGGTGTGCTCTGGGGTTGTGCCTCTGACGTGAGGCACAGGTCACCAACACAGCAGCCACAGGCACTGGGCACAGATAAGCAGGTCATCAGAGTGCTGGACAGTAGTGAAGGCATGGGTGAGAGCATGGGGCACGTAACAGTGGCTGGGGTACCGGAGGATGCAGGAGCATGTCCTGTTGGCTCAGGAGAAGGCCATTCCTAGAAAAGACCAGTTGATCAGTGACTATAGAGGTCAGAGTGGGGTTTATTTGGCTCCTTCTCCAAGAGGGCTCAGAACTGACAACAGCGTGGTCTGGCCTAGTTGTCTAGGCTTCCCCATGGTCACCAAAAAGTCCCAGGCATACCTGGGTGCAAACCTCAAAAACTGGGCAAGACTTGGGAATTGATGGTGGTCCCTGTTTGGGAGGGCGGCAAGACCAAGAAAGGTGTCTGGGTAGAATTCTGAATGCATTGAGCTGCAGGTATGGAGCTTATGCTACGCATGGGTGAGCATCTAGGGTGGCCATCCTAGGTGGGGTCTAGAAACACGAAGCTGGCCCTTGTTGGGCACGGCCTCCATGTGCTGCAGGTGAGACCAGTCAGAAGATCGCTCATGCCAAGGCTGTGGCTTCCGAAGCCCTGGACACAGCCAACCATGTGCAGTCCCAGCTTCAGAGCATGCAAAAGAACGTGGAGCGATGGCAGAACCAGCTGGGGGGCCTGAGAGGCCAGGACCTGGGCCAGGTGGAACGTGATGCAAGCAGTTCAGGTGAGCCGGCGGCCCTTGTCCTCCCGAGGGTCAGGCTGTGGGAGACAAGGCTCTCAGCCCACCTTTCCTGCAGTGTCCACCCTGGAGAAGACACTGCCACAGCTGTTGGCCAAACTGAGCCGTCTGGAGAACCGTGGAGTGCATAATGCCAGCCTGGCCCTGTCTGCCAACATTGGGCGTGTGCGCAAGCTCATTGCCCAAGCCCGGGGTGCTGCCAACAAGGTGGGTAGCTTCTGGCCTCAGGACTGTATGTAGGAACAATGGGGCCCGGGAGGCTGGATAGTAAACTCTCATCTGCTAACGCTCCAGGTCAAGGTATCTATGAAGTTCAATGGGCGTTCAGGGGTGCAGCTGCGTGCCCCACGTGACCTCGCTGACCTTGCTGCTTACACTGCCCTCAAGTTCTACCTCCAGAGCCCGGTGCCTGCGCCTGCACCAGGCGAGAACACTGGGGACCGCTTTGTTCTGTATATGGGCAGCCGCCAGGTACCAGCCAAGCCGGAGCGGGGATGGGTCATAGTGGACTGGAAGTTAGAAACGGGTGGTGCTTGGTCCCCATCCTAACTGCGTCTTCTGGCTGCCACCGCAGGCCACGGGGGACTACATGGGTGTGTCTCTGCGTAATCAGAAGGTGCACTGGGTGTACAGGCTAAGTGAGGCCGGCCCCACAACTCTGAGCATTGATGAGAACATTGGGGAGCAGTTTGCCACCATCAGCATTGACAGGTACAGGTACCTTGAAGAGAGGGTTAGACACTTGTGGTTCAGAGTCCCCTGTCTGTTTCTCACCCCTCACCTCTGCTCCTAGGACCCTCCAGTTTGGCCATATGTCTGTCACGGTGGAGAGGCACACGGTTGAAGAGATCAAGGGGGACACAGTAGCCCCAGGGATGAAGGGGCTGCTGAGCCTACAGCCTGATGACTTTGTCTTCTATGTGGGAGGATACCCCAGCAACTTCACGGTGAGCCCGGCTCAGCCTCTGGGTAGTCCTAGAGCATGCTGGCAATCCTGTCTATCTTGACCTGGTGGGAGAAAGTCCTTGTCTGGTTTCAGTCCATCCTCCTGCAATCTGAGTGGTCATTGGTCTCTATGAAGTAGGAAGGCGGTACCCTAAGCGTGCACTTTACCCACAGCCCCCTGAACCCCTCCGATTCCCTGGCTACCTGGGCTGCATTGAGATGGACACATTGAATGAGGAGGTGGTCAGTCTCTACAATTTTGAGCAGACCTTCAAGCTGGACACTGCAGTGGATAAGCCTTGTGCTCGGTAGGAAAGGCCCAGCGCCCTATGACGCCACTCGCCCTCCCACCCCTTCCCCCACTGACCCGAAGCCTCTAATGTGCAGCTCCAAGGCCACTGGTGACCCATGGCTCACGGATGGCTCGTACCTGGATGGCAGCGGCTTCGCCCGCATCAGCTTTGAAAAGCAGTCCAGCAACACAAAGCGCTTTGACCAGGAGCTGCGGCTTGTGTCCTACAATGGGATCATCTTTTTCCTCAAGCAAGAGGCAAGGCTGACACTGTGCCCCGCCTTCTCCCTCACGCTGGCTCTACCCTGCTCTGACCCCTCCTAGTGCATCTGAGCTGACCCTGCTCTGCCCTGTTCCTGCAGAGCCAGTTCCTGTGCCTGGCAGTGCAGGACGGCACCCTTGTGCTCCTTTATGACTTTGGCTCAGGACTGGAGAGCGCCACCCCCCTGCAGCCCCCACAACCCCTGACAGTGGCCAGCAAGGCGGTAAGGCGAGGGGCCTGGGGCTAGGAGGACCAGCAGGGGCTTGGCTTTCCTGAAGCCCGCTGCCCATTCCCTACAGATCCAGGTGTTCCTGCTGGCTGGCAGCCGCAAACGTGTGCTGGTGCGTGTGGAGAGGGCCACCGTGTTCAGCGTGGAGCAGGACAACATGCTGGAGATGGCAGATGCCTACTACCTGGGGGGAGTGCCACCTGAGCAGCTGCCCCCAAGGTGAGCATGGGCCCTGGGGCCATGGGGTCCCAGTGCCAGCAGGGCGGCCACTCAAGATCTGACTGCCCTGCAGCCTCCAGAAGCTCTTCCCCTCGGGAGGGTCTGTCCGCGGCTGCATCAAAGGCATCAAGGCCCTGGGCAAGTATGTGGACCTCAAACGGCTGAACACCACGGGTATCAGCTTCGGTTGCACCGCTGACTTGCTAGTGGGCCGTGCCATGACTTTCCACGGCCATGGCTACCTGACCCTGGCACTTCCTGATGTGGTGCCCATCACTGGCAACATCTACTCTGGTTTTGGCTTCCGCAGCACCCAGGAGAACAGCCTGCTCTACTATCGTGTCTCTCCGGTGAGCTGATGGCTGTACTACAGCCATGGTCTGGGCCTGTGGGGGTTGGAAGAGATGAGTCTGGACTCCTGGCCTAGCCAACTTGACCTTGCCCCTGTCCCTAGGATGGGCCATACCAGGTGTCCCTGGATGAGGGCCATTTGACACTCCAGTTTAAGGAAACAGTGGTGAAAACTCAAGGGGTCTTCGCCGATGGTGCCCCCCACTATGTTGCCTTCTACAGCAATAGCACACAGTAAGCCCTGCTTCAGGCAAAGGGGGAAGGGGTGCCATTATGCCCTACAAGGAGGGTCTGGGTGAGGCCGGCCCTTCAAGAAGAATGTGCCAGGATGGGAACACTGCCTTTTCTCCTCAGTGTAAATCTGTTTGTGGACGACCAGCTACAAACGATAGTCCCCTACCAGAAAACACTTACCACGCTCCAACTGCAGCCTGAGGAACCACGGCTTCTCCTGGGAGGCCTGCCTAAGTCTGGTACCTCCCACCACTTCAGTGGCTGCATCAGCAATGTGTTTGTGCAGCGGTGAGCTGGTTGGTGTAGGGATGAGGTCTGTCCCAGCTGACCCCCATTCCAGTTACTGACAGGTACCCACCTGCCCCCCCCACAGACTTCGGGGGCCACAGCGTGTGTTTGACCTACAGCAGAATATAGGCAGTGTCAACGTGAGCATAGGCTGCACACCAGCCCAACTCATCCGGACCTCAAGGGCCACGGCTCAGAAGGTGTGTGGGCAGGGCTAGGGGAGCTGGGAGGTTGGTTACAGGGGGTGGTGGCGCACGCCTTTAATCCCAGCAGAAGCAGGCGGATCTCTGTGAGTTTGAGGCCAGCCTGGTCTACAGAGCAAGTTCCAGGACAGGCTCCATAGCTACTGAGACACCCTGTCTCGAAAAAACAAAACAACTAACACCGGCTCCGTGGTGTGGTCTGTGCCCTAGGTCTCCCGCCGAAGCCGCCAACCCAGCCAGGACCTTGCCTGTACACCACCCTGGCTCCCCGGGACTATTCAGGATTCATATCAGTTTGGGGGGGCCCTGCCCACTTACCTGCAGTTTGTGGGTGTCTCCCCATCTCGCAGGAATAGGTAAGGCTGGCCAGGCCAGGCTTGGGTGGGATGGGAGATGCCGCCAAGGCTGACACCATGCTTGGTTTCCAGGCCCCACCTCTCGATGCTTGTCCGCCCGCATGCTGCTTCCCAGGGCCTCTTGCTCTCCGCTGCCCCCCTGTCGAGCCATGGTCCTTCACTGGTACTCTTTCTGAGCCACGGACACTTTGTCGCACAGACGGAAGGCCCTGGGCCCCGGCTCCAGGTCCAGAGCCACCAGCACTCACAGGCTGGCCAATGGCACAGGGTGAGAGGTTAAGGAGAAAAGGTGTGGGTGGCAAGGCGTGGGGAATGCCCTCTGAAAGCTGCCTTCTCCCCAGGGATACTGCTGACCAGGTCACTTCCTCCGCCCAGGTGTCTGTGCGCTGGGGAATGCAGCAGATCCAGCTTGTGGTGGACGGCAGCCAGACCCGGAGCCAGAAGGCACCCCGCCGTCGGGCCTACAGGGCAGAGGGCCCACAGCCCCACACCCTCTTTGTGGGAGGTCTCCCTGCCGGCAGTTATAGCTCCAGGCTCCCGGTGAGAACCATACTGCCCCATCCCTAGCCTTAGCCTGGATGTCTACCCTCAGCAGCCCCAGCCTGACATCAGCCATCCGGTCCTGCAGGTGTCTGTAGGCTTCAGTGGCTGTGTGAAGAATCTGCAGCTGGATAAGCGGCCCCTGAGGGCTCCAACGCGAATGGTGGGGGTCGTACCCTGTGTCTCGGGCCCCCTGCGAGATGGCCTGTACTTCCCAGGCAGTGAAGGAATTGTCACCTTAGGTGTGTGAAGCAAGGGAGGTCCTGTGGGCGTAGGGGCTCTGAGCTAGGGCCTGGACCTCTCCCATCACGGCCCCTCCCCACAGAGCTCTCCAAGGCCAAGTTGCCCTCTGTAAGTCTGGAGTTAGAGATACGGCCGTTGGCAGCTGCTGGCCTCATCTTCCACCTGGGCCAGGCCCAGGCTACCTCCTATGTGCAGCTGCAGCTGTTGACAGAACAGGTGAGCAGGGCTGTGGTGCTGAGGGCTTTTCTTCCTCCACCACTGTGCCCTCCGGTAGACAGAACCTAACTGTCTTTGCCCCCAGGTCCTGCTGCGGGCCAATGATGGGGCAGGAGAGTTCTCCACGTGGGTTTCCTACCCCAAGCTTTGTGATGGACAGTGGCACCGAGTGGCAGGTAAGGGGCCCTTTTCCTCTTCTGCAGAGCAGGGAGGGTTGTGGAAGTGACCCCACAGGTTGGCTGGCTAGGGAACATAAATCTGCTCCACAGTGCTCCAGGGCAGGAACACGCTCCATCTGGAGGTAGACACGCACAGCAACCACACCACAGTCCCTTTGCCAGTGACCTCGGCTAATACTCCAGTACTTCTGCACCTTGGGGGCCTGCCCAGTAAGTATGGACTGCCCTATAGGGACTGGGATCCTCACCCTCCAATGGGGGGACAGAGACCAGGCCGATTGGCTAATGCAGGGACCGAGGCCCTGCGGCCTTTTCTATCAGTCTTCTCTGGCCCCCCTGTATTTTCAGAGGCGACAGCTGCTCAGCCAGAGCCCCCTGCCTATCGAGGATGCATGAGGAATCTGGTGGTCAACGGGGACCCTGTCACTGTGACTACTGCACAGATCCAGGGGGCAGTGGGAGCAAGTGGCTGCCCCTCTGGAACTCCAGCCCCAGATCCCGCTCACTCTGCAATACTTCCCAAGCCCACGGGGCGGGGAAAAGCACTGACCCAGAGGCAAGGGGGGTCCAGTGGGCTTCGCCAGGCCAACCTCGGCACCCTCCCCCTGCTTCAACGTTGAAGGTTCCAAGACACTCAGTGTCATTTCTGGCTTAAGCTGTCTTTTTAGATGAGAAGACTTTGCAGAGCAGGCAGATATTCATACTCTGCTCCTCAGAAGTGTAAAGTCACTGTGGCCCCTTTGAAACTAAAAGTGACTTGTCTCTCACTTGATTGTTGATTCAAATAGCAATGGTGGGGTCGGTCATGCACAGGCCTGATGGAATGGGGTACAGAACCCAGAGTGGCAGCTAGCCCCACCATCCTCTCATTGGCACAGTCCTCAGAGGGGAGTCGAGCAGCAGGTAACACAAGGCCAAGACCAGAGTCGGCAGGTACAAGAAAGGACTTTATTAGTGGGGTGGGCAGGAAAGGGCACAACGAATCACAATCGCCACTACGGAATCACACCTATGAATTCCAACCTGGGGAAGGACAGCGAATAATTTAATCCAGACTCATGTCCTCTTCCTCGTCTTTCTTGTCTTTCGTGTCACCCTCCTTCGGCTCCGATTTGGCGTTATTCTGCATGGCTTTGGCAAACGCTTCCACATCTGAAATGGCCACAGCAGGGCTACTACCCAAGCAGACAGCCCCCAGCACGCCACACAACCAAGGGCCAGCTCTGGCCGAGACCGAGCGTCTGTACTTACCACCTTTGTTGGCCGCCTCCACAGCCTCTGCAGGAAGGCCAAACTGGCACATGAGGGGGCCGAGCTGTCCTGAGGCCAAGGCTGCACTGAACATACCCAGGGCCTGCAACACAGAGCACACTGTAAGGCACCAGGCCCACCATGCTCAAAGTTATGTGTATAGAGAGCACCACAGGCACACATACCTGCTGGAACTGGGGCGAGGTCAATGTGTTCTGGATCTCATCTGCAGTCTGAGGGAGAGACTCCCCAGAGGGCAGATAGGGCAGCAGGCGCTCCTGAACGTCTGCGTTAGCGAGGATGGGAGCCATGATCTCTGGTGTCAGCACACTGGCCAGATCCACTAGGACACAAGCAACGTGGCCATCAGTGGCCCAATGCCAGCCCAGGTACCCAGAGGGCAGCAGACTGCAAGCCTGGCAGCAGGCAGGGTGAGGAGGGCATGTCCATGGTGTCAGACCACACGTGCTCCACATCTTAAAAAGCCACCAAGCACATGGGCAGCAGACCTTCACCCCATGAGTACCTGCAGCTCTTTACCTTGCTGGCCGCCTCCTGGCCCTGCCGGCACATTCATAGTGGCCAGAATGCTCTGGAGGTCGCTCAGCTGGATGGGCTGGGTCGGGCTGGCTGCTGTGCTGGTTCCATTACCTGAGCTGGGTGCGGGACTTGGGCTGGTTGTCGAGGCAGCTGCTGGGGCAGAAGGGGCTGGGGTGGCGCGAGTGGAAGAGGTGGTGGAGGATGGGGTGACGGCTGCCGACTGGCTCCGGGAGCTGGGGAAAGCGAGCAAGGGCTGGAACAGCTAGGCCCACTATGTTTCAGGGCTACTCCACAGGTCTGGAGGCCCACTTCCCCAGTAACAAGCTCCGTGTAATGGGGACCCCCAACCCTACCTAAGTGATGTCTGCAGGAAAGAGAATGCAATGCAATGGCTGGTGGTGGTACCCAGTACCCATGTCAGGCACTGGGGGCTTGGGGCTCACCTGGACGAAGAGCTGCTTGCCGGAGGCCCGCTGCTCCCCAGCAAGCTGGCCAGGCCTGGTCCAGTGAGGGCTCCAAGCCCACCTAAAGGAGCAAAGAAATGTTTGTTAAACACCTCCAGCCAACCCAAGAAGCCACACATCCCAATACCAAAGCCAAGGGATGAGCAGAGAGGATTGTTATTAACAAGGAAGACCACAGGAGGCTAAAGTGACCATCCTAGTCTAAATTCTAAAAGCTATCCTACTGAGCCAGGTTACTTCCACTCCAGCCCCGCCCGTGTCCAGACACCTGCTATACCCCAAAGTGATCATCCTTGGCTCTGCCCCAGAGAACTATACACACGGGTATTAGACGAGGTCCCTCCCTGCCCACCAAGCTCACATCCCCCAGATAAGCACTTTCCAAAAAAGGAACACATGGACAGTAAAAGAAGATGCAGGAAACCCTGTGTCTGCTGCAAGCAAGGCGCTTACGGGAAAGCCAGGGACCGTGGAGCTAGCGTACCCAGTCCTCCGAGGCCGGCTGGTCCGATGAGTTGCATGAGCTGGCTATGACTCATGTTCCCCAACAGGCTCTGCAGGCCACCCTCCCCTGGAGAACATAAGAATCAGACATGGCCTGCAGGGCACGGCCCCACCCCAAAGCCGCTCAGTGAATTGCCTCTGAAGGCAGCAGGGACCAGGTGAATTCTGCCCAGTAAAGACAGAGAAAGAACCAGAACTTAATTAAGCAGGGCTGTGCCTTACAATCTCCCAGCTCACTGACACTGCCCACACAGGTCCAGGTGATCATTACCGCCCAGTGCTGAGAGCTCGTGGCCACCACTCCCGCTTGCACCCAGTGCTCCAGGCATGGGGGGGTTGTTCAGACACTCATTCACTTTCCGACAATGCTCTTCATCTTGGTCAGTCTTGGGCTCCTGCCAGAGAGGATAAGCAAAGGGCCCAAGCTGAGCAGCCTGCACAAGGAGCTGGCTCACGCCTGTTGGCTTTCCAAGCACCCACATGGCCAGCCATCCTGATCCAGCCCACACAGTAACTGGAAAAGCAGTTACCTGCAAATGTCACAGTACCAGAGACGGAACCTAGCCTAGAGACAGTAAGGGCAGCAAGTTCGGCTCCAAATCTAATCAACAACAAAGAAAAGCCTGGGGTGCCTTCAGGGTATGGCTTCTTCCTGAGCTTCAGAGATAACACACTAGCACCCTTCAACACTGCCTAAGGGACAGCTGGCTCCAAAACTCTGGGATAGAGCACTGTGTGGCCCCTGCACTTGTGGCAAAGGGGCGAGAAAGGCATTACAAGTGAAACAGGAAAAGTTAACCGTGATGGGGTCCACTAACAACGCTCAGAACCATGGAGAGATGCTCTGCAACGAGCAACCACACTCCACCTGCTTCTAAGACGCTCTACACAGCCACACCCTACGGCTCTCAGCTGCGTTCTGGAGCCCCAGGCTCAGGTGACCGGCAGCCAGGCACTTTACAGACAGCTGCTGTCCCTTTAGGCAGGATGACAGTGGCAGTGACTGTCCACACTGAAACTGCGTCCACCACTCCTGAACATGCCCCAGTGCTAGCTTCTGACTCTAGACTGTGCCCACATCCCATGCCACTGCAACACCGCATTAAGAGCATAAGAAACAGATGCCAATGGCCTCCAACAGAGCAGAATGTGGTGAGTCCCTGTTTGGGGGCACTGTGGATGGGGATGAGTGGAGCCACGACACCAAAAGGTCTCCAAATACACAGCCCGGGAGAGCTAGAGGGGGGCGCTCAGCTGCTGAGGACAGAGAGGGTCACCTCTAGGAGCTAGGATCCATGGCCAGGGCTCTGGTGCTGAACCAGGAGCCACTCACATAGGCGGGAACTCAGTTCCACCAGGCCCTCCAGGTCTCAACTGTACCACAAGGCAGCGTAGAGCAAACCCGTTCTCCTGCATACCTGCATCCAAAAGAAGAGCCTCTTGGAGCCCGCCTTAAACTTGAGCACGTAGACCCTCCCGCTGGGGCACTGAGGCACCCGCTTGAACTCACAGTCATCAGGAAAGATGATCAAGTCCTGGGGACACAAGGAGGACGGTCAGCCACACACACACCCACCACAGTCTACGTCCCCTAGAAACCTGCTGGACCCAAGCCTAACAGGACCCCAGTGAGGACGGGTGGAAGAGGGCCCAGAGGGGTGGGGCAGAAGAGCTGTTCCCTGAGGATCTGATGACTTGGAATCGTGACATTCTCGAACTGTGCTGCAAGAAGCAGAAGGGCAGTCGAGTGTAACAAAGAACAATGTAGTCCGAGAGACAAAGAGCCTTAAGGAAAGGGGCCTCCTCCAAGAGTTCAAACTACCCGAGGCTGTGGTGAAGGCCAGATCTGTACACTCCTCCCCAACACTGGAGGTTTAAAGCCAAAGCTGAAGACGATGTCACCAGCTAACTCTGTCACCCTGTCAGCAAGCTGTCTCTGCTATAATCTTAAGAACCATGGTCACCTCGGGGTGCATGGCTTCACAGAGTGACGGGAGCAGCCTGCCAACCTTGGGACCAGACAACCCCTACACCGATCTCCGGCAGGTGAGGCCAGTGGTCCCCACGCTCGCAGCTCTTGCCCGGAGGACTCACATCCTCCACGGTCCCAGAGGTCCTGTCTTTCCAACAGAAGTGAATGAGGGAGTCGTCCGTCTGCTGGATGTACACGAGCCCTTTCCGTTTATCTGGGGTGACCGTAGTTCCTTTTAATGACATTTTTCCTGCCCGGAACTCCACCAGATACTTGGTAGAGGATCCCCGAGAGCCGGGCACCAGGCTTGGGAACAGAGCGCCTGAAGTCGTCATCCTGAAAAAGCAGAGCGAGGCCCGTCGTGCGGCGTCGCGTGCGCAATGTCCCACCCAAACGCTGGGCAGCCCCGCCGCTCCCCGGGAGTCGGAGCGCGCCAGGCAGAGCCAGGCCAGGGGGTGTGCGCGGGGCCGAGCGCAGCCCCGCGGGCTCCCCGCTCCCGCGACGTCACTGCCCGCCCGCGCGGAGACCTCGACGCGTCCGGCCCGGGCGTCTGGGGCACCGGCGGCCGGCCCAGGCTGCCTCGGCCCCGCGCTGCTGCCGCGTCCCGTCCTCCCGCCGCCCGGCAGAGCCCGGCCGCGCGCGCTCCTACCTCACCGCCGCTGGGCCCCTACCTTGGCTGTGCTCACACTCGGCCTTAGGGGCGCCGTCCGGGATCGTTCTTCCTTCTCGGCGCCTGCCGGGCCTCGCCGGAAGCCCGCGCTCGGCCCGCCCCGCCGCCGATTGAGTTCCGTCAGCCGCGCGGCGGACCCTGGCCTAATCCCGATTGGCTCTCACTGCCGTCCATCGCGTCCGGCCCGCCTCCGCGCCGGCGGCCTGTTCCGGCGGAAGCGCGGGCCAGAGCGGCCTCTATTGTTGCTGTGTCATAGCGGAGCGGCGGCGGCCCCTGGCGGCGGCGCCGGGAACGACGGTCCGGCCTCCGACGACTCGCAGAGGCTCCCGCGGGGCGGCGCTGCAGAGTCGAGGCCCGGGATGGGGTTGGGGGTGCCGGACGGTCCCCGGACGTGCCCGTGGGGCTGAGCTGGCTGACGTGCACCCGGGGACGGGTGTCCGCCGGCGGTCACCCTCTCGGTTCTGAATGGAGCCCGCTCTGCACACCCGCAGGAAGACAGCCTGTCTGACCTGCATTATTCGGTGAGCGAGGTGTCAGGGCCTGAGACGTAAGTCACGTGGCTGAAAAGGTAGGAGGTAGTCTGACGCGGGAGCGAGCAGAGTGTCAGCTTCGTGTCACTTTGTGCTAATTTGACACCCCGTACAGCGAGGTACACGAGGCTGCCCGGGCAGAGGGTGGCGGGAAGGTAGAGTGGGGGTCTCTCGACTCTGCAAGAGCGAGCTCGCGAAACCCCGAGGGTCTAGGGGCTGCATGGAGCTAGCCAGGCGGGGTGCAGCAGCCTTCCGTGAGGGCGGAGGTGCCTGTAAAGTGTAAACCCCAAGGGTCCTCACGCACCACTTTGCTTCATCTCTGGCAGTTTTGAGGGCGTGAGCGGTAGTTCCCACTGGGTGGCCCCAGGCCCGTCCGCCATCCCTCTCCAGGGATGAGCAGTGCTGAATCCCTGGCTCCGCGGCATGCTTCACAGCTTACCATCTGCGGATGTGTGAAACACGTGGGGTCCTTAGCTTCTTCTGAACAACGGCCGAAAGTGCTTTTTTTCCCCTTAACAATACTCGTCCGACGCAGAGACAGACGTGTTCCAGGCCAGCCGGAGCTAGAGGGAGACCTGCCTCTAAGACGCATTTATGCTCATTTTAATTTCTGTCTGGCATTCTGATGCGCTACACCTTTGCATCTGTCGTCTTTTTGTTGGACTCTGTCCCTGTGGCGTTCTAAGCACAACTTTCAGTATTTGGTTCTCTTCCCATTGGGGGCTCCTGTGAGCTCGCCTAGTAAACAGTTTTACCTGCTGAGTCACCTCACTGGCCCAGTTTCCATCTTTTTACTAAAAGAAAAAAAATCCTTCAATTTAGCCAGGTGTGGTCGTTCAATGCCAGCCCTCAAAAGGCTGAGGCAGGAAAACTGCCAAGCGTTCAAGACCAACTTAAAAGATTTAATTGGGGCTGGAGAAATGGTTTTGTGGTTTAAAGCCCTGGCTGCTCTTCCAGGGTTCCATTACTAGCGCCTACATGGCAGCTCACAACTGTCTGTGACTCCAGTTCCATGGGCTCTAATGCCCTCTTCTGGCCTCTGTGGGCTCCAGGTACACACGTTTTACAGACATGCATCCAGAAAAAAACACATAAAATTAAAAAAAAATTTTTTTTTGTTTTTCAAGACAGGGTTTCTCTGTAGCTTTGGAGCCTGTCCTGGAGCTAGCTCTTGTAGATCAGGCTGGTCTCGAACTCACAGAGATCCGCCTGCCTCTGCCTCCCGAGTGCTGGGATTAAAGGCGTGCGCCACCACTGCCCAGCAAAAAATCATTTTTAATTAAAAGATTTAATAATTGATTTGGAGGGACAGCTTGGAAAATGTAACTGTCATTTCACTAAGGTTCATTTCACTGTTCATAAATGGAAGGGTGGGTTTGTCTGTTGGCATGTGAGGGACATGCACTCCCAGCAGGAGTCACACTGAGTCACACTGCCAACTCTATTTTGTAGTTCTTGTGTGTATGAGTGTTTTTGCGTACATGTATGTATAAACCACTCACATGCCAGGTGAAGCCCAGAAGAGGATATCTAGGATCCTCAAGAACTGGAGTTGCTAACAGTTGTGAGCCACTACGTGGGTGCTGGAAACCTGGACCCCTGGAAGAGCAGCCAGTGCTCTTTAAAGCCCACATAAACAAAACTTATCTGGAGCTGACAGCTCGTGTGTGTGGGGGGGGGGTGCTGTGCCACCATACATCTTGAGGCAGACCTCATTTCTAAGAATCTGCATTTCCAGAGACCAAAATGGTGGAACGAGGTAAACACAGGCTTGCTGACACTACATGGGCCGTGAGACAGGAAAAGAGAAATAGAAGACAATCTAACCTGGCTTCCAGGCAAGTGGCAGCAAGTAAATGTCACCTTGTTCAAAGCCATATGTCAAAGCTGCCACTGGTAGTCACGAGGAACTGGCATTTCAAAACCAGATTTGGGCCTCGTCCAGGTCATGAATGCTGAGGGTGTTGGAATCCAGTATCTTCTCTCGTGATCCAGGAGCCTTGGGGTGGCTCAGGAAGAGTGTGGCTCTGCGCACACACACATGCACAAGGAATGGAACCTGCCATGCTTTCCACACACTAGCTACGGTGGAGACTCCACTTGAGGGCACTGAGAAGGCAGCTGCAGGCAACCCACAAAGATGCTGGTTCCCTGCACTGTAACTCACAAATATGGCCCCTGGGACGTGCGAGACTGTACTAGAACCCATGTAGAAACAACAAAACAACCCAGAAACCCTATGAGCCTTTAATGGTGAGAGAGAATGCTGACTCACAGACAGCCCTGAACACAACAAAGTGGCACAGGAATGGCTAGGCACTTTACCTGGGGGAGGAAGAGAGTTTTTCCAGGGGGAAAAGGCACCTGAAGAGATGTCCATGTCCTTATTTACAAAGAAATACAGACAAAAACTCACCTTCGAGAACAGGTACAAAGAAACAGCACAGGCAGTACCAGGGCGGGGGCTTTAGTACTAGGAGTGCAAAATGGCATAGCCACTGGGGAGCTGATTTTGGCAGGTATGACTTTTTTTCCATTTGTTTTATTAATAGACCTAATTCTTCAGAATAATTTTAGGTTCATAAAGAACGGAGCAGAAAGTACAGATAGTTCACACTGCCCTGCCCCCTACACGTACCCTGCTTCCCAGGCTGCGCCTTCCAGAGGTGGGTCTGTTGGAACCAGTAAACCTGTTCCCCGCAATTCATGATCCTAGATGTCAACAGTGTACACAGGGTTCTCAGCAGGTGACACTGTGCACCTACAAATGAACACGTCTAGGTTCCCGGCAGAAAACTGAGGACAGGGCAAAGCAGTTCCGTGTCTCAGTGGGTACACATGTTCTTAGAGTGGAAGGTGCCAGGACACGCTAAGGGAATATAGAAGGATGCCGCTTTTCATAAGGACTTAGTCCAGTGCATGAGGGAAGCACTCTCATAGCCTCCTCACCTCTCACAGGTCCTGCCATGCAATGCTGTCACACGGGTACAGTTAGACCATACCAGTGTGTAAATGGAGACCGCGCGTTCATTTCCCAGGCACCCAGACCTGAATAATCACACAGAAACTATATTAGTTACAACACTGTTTGGCCAATGGCTCAAGCGTGTTCCTGGCTAGCTCTTATATCTTAAATTAACCCATTTCTATTATTTCGCATCTTACCATGAGGCTCATGGTTTGTTAACTCTTGCTTGTTGAGCTGCTACATGGCATCTCTCTGACTCTGCCTACTCTATATATAATCTCTTCCAGCCTGGCTATATTCTACCCTGCCATAGACCAAAGCAGCTTTATTCACTAACCAATAAAAGCAACACATATATACAGAAGGACATCCCACATCATCTCCCCTTTTCTGTCTAAAGAAAAAGTAGGGTTTAGATTTTAACTTTAACATAGTAAAATTACATATAATAAAACAAGTATCAAGCAAGAATTAGTTACAATATTTAGTCTATTTGTATTTGAGAAAATTTTAAAAAATATTTTATCATCTATTTTATTTTTGTGAATCTAAAGTTTTATATATAATTTATCTTTTATTATAATTAAGGAAAACTATAACTATCTGTCTTTAGCTCTTTAAAGACCCCAGAAGGATATAATATTACCTAAGTAAACAGGAAGTGTATTGTAAGCAACTTCCAAAATTCTAGAATTGACAGACATCTTGCTGCCTGGACAGTCACCCAAAGTTCTTTTGTAGCGTTGGGGCATTCATCTTCAGCTTACAAGCCCATAGTATCCAGCAGACTTTCCCATGAAGCAGGAAATTTGAAGATCTGTTTTACCTTGTAATGGCAAATTTTATCAGTTGCTTTTTTGTGTGTATCGTGCAGAATGTCTGGCAGACTCTTTCATGAAGCAGGAATCCTGAACAACTGTCTCACTTTCTTTAGGCAAGTTTAGCATATGTGGGTCCTGCATGTCCAGTTCATACAGCATAACATCAAGCAGACCAGGAAAGAGCAGTTTCTTGCCCAAATGGCTAACCAACTCCATAAGGAGCCTCTTCAATGCCCACCATCCTCTTGAAGTAGACTGGTGCTCCCAGAAGCAGACATGTCTCACTGTCAAGAAAAGTCTAAGTTTTTAAAATATTTTAAATGCCATATTTCATAGGTCTTTGAAGTATTGAAGATTACCTAACTGAAATATACCTCTATATATATTTAGAAAACTTAACATGACTAAAAGTTTGACTATTAAAAATGACTATTAATCCATATTTTTAATTATACTTTACATTTTTAAATGAGCTTCACAAACACAATATCCTAAACAAGAGCAGAAATACATATACACAGTGTAACAAAATCAACATTTAATTTGTATCAACAGACTAAGATCCATACCAATGCAAAGTGTTCATTTCTATATCCATATCCCCCTTTAAATGAAAAAAAAATTTTTAAACAATCATTTTGGGAATTTGGGTGTAATTTTCTCCAAACTCTTTTCTGCTGTTTGTTGGGTGAAGTATTTTCAGGGTTTACAGAGACCTCTCAGGGGATCTTGTTCCATCAAACCACATTAGTCTGGAAGGAATCTTCCAGGTTCTCATCTTCTGTGGAAACAAAAGCAGAACCTCTCTTCCAAAGCAACAAATTCTTAGACTCAAATTTTGAGGTCAAGATACCTTTATGTTGGTTTAACTTAACAGCCCCCAGAATCAAATGTCTTTCTGCAGTCAAAAACTTGAGAGAAAACACAATAGTATGCAAAATCCAGACTCTGTCAACACTTGAGAGAAAACACAATAGTGTGCAAAATCCAGACTCTGCGTTTTCCATCTTTATGTGCTTATTTTTCTTTAGTCCTTTAATCTATGATTGTCTGTGCTTTTATATTACTTTTACTGTCTCTTTAAAGATTTTACTTATTTTTATAATTATATTCTTTTCCCTCTCTCTCAAGCCTATATACATTTTTAAACACACTGTGTCTCGTTTAAAGGTCTTTTATGTTTGAATCTGTCTTAATTAAAAACCTTCCTTTTTAATCAGACAAAAAAGGGGAGATGATGTAGGATGTCCTTTTGCATGTGTTGCTTTTATTGGATAATAAATAAAGCTGTTTCAGCCAATGGCTTAACAGAGTAAATCCAGGTGGGAAATCCAAACAGAGATATATGAAGAGAGTAGGTGGAGTCAAGGAGATGCCATGTAGTTGCTGAAGGAGGACACCGGAACTTTACTGGTAGGCCACAACTTCGTGCTGTTACACAGATTAACAGAAATGGGTTAATATGTAAGAGCTAGCTAAAAATACACCTGAGTCATTGGCCAAACAATGTTGTAATACAGCTTCTGTGTGATGATTTGAGTCTGGGCGGCCGGGAAATGAACGAGCAGTCTCTGTCTACACCAACACTGTATAGTCCATGTGTATTGTATATGTATGTAGACCATCTCTATATACCCCAGACTGGCCTCCACATCCTCCTTTTCCTTTGTAAGAGTCCTGGATGTTTCTGGGGTTACAGATATACTACTGTGTAGTGATATTTCATTGTATTTTAATAAATCTTGCCTGAAGATCACAGTAAAACAGCCCCACTGGTCAGCCTTACAGACCAGGCAGTGGTGACATACACCTTTAATCCCAGTAGCTGTACTGGTTTGGCATAGAAACTGGATGGTAGTGGTGCACACCTTTAATCCCAGCCCTAGAGAGGAATATAAGACAGGAGCAGGCAGATCTCAGATACAGTCTCATTCTGAGATTCCTGGAGGCAGGATCCCTATTTCAGATGGAGGTAGAGGTTAGAGCCAGTGGTTTGCTGTTTTGCTTTTCTGACCTTCAGGCTGAACCCCAATTTCTGACTCTGGGTTTTATTAATCAAGCTACACTACTGTGCCTAGTATGTTCCCAATTTATACTGACATACACACACGGTAACAGCACCAGAGCTCCCAGTTCACCTGCACCACATCACATTGTGATGGCACACTGTGGCCTATTTAAAGGAACTTTTCTCAAAAACAATTAAGTTTTTTGATGCCTTTTTTTCTGAATTTTTTTCCCTTTTTCTTTTTTCAAGATAGGGTTTCTCTGTGTACAGTCCTGGCTGTCCTGGAACTCGCTCTACTCTGTAGTGCAGGGTTATAGGCGTGTTCCACCACTGCCTGGTATTTTTTCTTATTTTTTAAAAAAAGATTTTTTAAAATGTGTATGGAGTTTTGCTTCAGAATGTAGGTGCACCATGTGCGAGTCTGTCATGTATGTAGGTGCACCATATGCAAATCTGTCACATATGTAGGTGTACCATGTGAGTCCATCACGTACGTAGGTATACTATGTGTGAGTCCGGCATGTATGTAGGTGCACCATGCGCGAATCCAGCATGTATGTAGGTGCACCATGTGCAAGTCCGGCATGTATGTAGGTGCACCATGTGCGAGTCCATCATGTATGTGGCTACACCATGTATGAGCCCGGCGTGTAGGTAGGTACACCATGTGCGAGTCCCGCATGTATGTAGGTGCACCATGTATGAGTCCAGCATGTATGTAGGTGCACCATGTGTGAGTCCATCACGTATGTAGGTGTACCATGCGTGAGTCCAGCATGTATGTAGGTGCACTATGCGCGAGTCCGGCGTGTATGTGGGTGCACCATGTGTGAGTCCATCGTGTATGTAGGTGCACCATGTACGAGTCTGGCGTGTATGTAGGTGCACCATGTGCGAGTCTGGCGTGTATGTAGGTGCATTATGTGCGAGTCTGGCGTGTATGTGGGTGCACCATGTGTGAGTCCATCGTGTATGTAGGTGCACCATGTACGAGTCTGGCGTGTATGTAGGTGCACCATGTGTGAGTCTGGCGTGTATGTAGGTGCATTATGTGCG